>SJOL01007811.1:389669-436095 GCA_004794785.1 Opisthorchis felineus | reverse complement strand
CCCCCCCCCTATGGCAAATGATCCTTCAGCCTTGGCAGTTGACTTCGTATTCCAATTGGAACACCACCCTGGTTCTGTGCTTATTCTCGTAATTTGCCGATATCCGTAGATTTATTTTTTCACGCTTGTAACTACTTTCTAAGGTCTATGGGGCCTAAATAGCAAACCATGGCTCCAAAGTACCCCACATAAGTATCATGTATTGCCTTGTTTTTGTGGTGTAACATACAGCTATGTCAGATCAAGCTTGTTTCCTTGTTTCTTACTCAGTAGGCTCTTACACTTGCGCGCGTCAGTGCTGTGCAACCAAGCGCAATAAATAATCAGGAAATTTTGAAAGCAAACCTTCCGACTTTATGAGCAGCGGTTTCTCAGGCATTTGTCACGAGGTACGACGATCTAGTGTTAAGAAATGCTGTCGATTAATAAAATGCATGGATGAGGATTCTTCCACCAGTTCTAGAAATACGGTAGAATAAAATCAAACCGGTCATATCATTCAAAATTCAAATGCGTTTGCCTGTTCAAACGTGATAAATCAGACTTTTTTAGCCTGTGCTGTCGCAATAGTGATAGCGCCTGCTTCGAGTGTCAGAAATCCGAATTTCGAACCTAGCTTAACCAGGGATATGCACGACCTTCGAGCTCTGTTAAGAGAAAAACTTATGCTCAGTGCTCTCCATCTTTGGTATGAAACAGCATAATCGCGCTGGGACACGATGAGGAGTATTTGAACGAAAATGATATGCACAGAACTATTTCGAATTTGCATTCCCTCCCCGACAAGATGGTCGTTTCTAAGACAGGTGACAATGCCTGATTCAAGGTTACGCACTTTGCTGTACATTTGGCCTGCAGAACACGTGCCGAAAATAAAAGCTTGAGTAGCACTGCTTCGTGAGCTGTTGTCAGATTTGCGAAAAACCCATTCGCGATGGCAGAAACATGGGGTGTGAATTTATCAATCGAGTCAGTTTGAATCTTATGATTTCAGAGAGAAAGCTTGTCAAATTATCGATACTGAATGCCACCTGGATTGTTCGAAATCTGAGGGAATTTACATCAAAGTAGGTAAGCTTATTGTTTTGACTGTTCAGATATAATTACTCTTCATTTACTGATGCGCGCGATCCACACAAGCGCACAACGAAATGAGTCTTTGAGAAAAGTATAGATCAGTGTTTATGCGCATCAACCTCCGACGGGTAAGCGAGTGTATCCTCTGTTTTAATTTTCACTGAAGCCTAAAAACAGTTGCATCAGTATTGATGTTCTTTTAGGCGAATAATGGACTATAGAAGCATTTTTACGATACTGCAGAACAGGTGGGATGTGACTGCACAAAAGAATATGTCAGAATGAACTGAAGTTCATGTGACGTCTCAAAACTCAATACTTCAAGTGACGAGCATAAGTGTCCGAATTTACAAGCAAAGGTATGACGTTCACTGAAGATGTCTCCTTGCATGTTGATGAAACGTCTGCAAGCCAGTTGTCAAGCCCGGCGAACAGATCAACTGCCACATGATCAATAGCCAAGAAATAACTATGTTTTAGACCCTGAATTCGTCAGTAGGTCAATGGGCAGCTGTGATATTATTTGGACATTCGTCTGGCCTCTACATTCAATATCAGTTCACCCCACTACTTCGACAGTCCGAAAGGATTCTGGCTTGTAGCTGATCTCAACCATGGGATGCTTCGAAAACATCATCCGATCGTAGTTTATCCCAGTAATAGTGGAAAAGGATTTTGAAGGTAAGGGTCAGCTGCCTCACTCTTGTGAGGCTTGTTAAAAAAGATTTGGAGTTAAAAGCGGCAGTGGTGGGAACCTAAATCACCAGCATGCCCTCTGATGCATGTCCTCCACATAAAAAAGATACTCTTTCAGTCCAGTTGGAAATAGAACTCGCACTGACACTCTTTTGTCGCTTGTGTTTGGATACTTAACATTGTGTGGTTTTTGCCACTTTTCTGGCTACCAACTGGGTGCAAAAATGGAACAGGACCGAAATTTATGTAAGCCTACTCATTCCTTCTCAAGAATCAAGTCACTTGCGTCTAGAAAGTGCCTTTCACTTACCATCCAAAATCATCCTAACAATTTGCCACTCGAAAATTTGTAGGCATTCTTCGGTTCTTTGCCACTTTGCTGATTGTGCATCTTTTCTGGTCTCCCTGTGAAGAGCTGTGCTTAGTTAAACCCAAATGCAAGGGACATTGCAGTTGATATCGAAACATCGCCATGTTTTTTGCCTTAAATAACTGTTATTCTCCGACTTAAGGTGGATATTTTCTTCCGTGAGTTCAAGAGCAGGCTATCTAACTGTCCCGTAGAAAGTCGTGTTTTATCCTCATGTACAAATTTAGAGGGGAAGGAAAATGTTCATATTGAAGTGAATGCCTGTGTTGGCCAGCATTTGTTTTGTGTCCAGTGGTTTAATGTACATTGAATGTGAGACAGCCTATTGGAAGAAAAACAATCAACACTTATAGTACACAATTCTTCCTTCCTTCATTAGTAGACATCAAACTTTACAGCAAACTATGGTCCTCCTAAATATGGAAATGGTCACTGTTAAGCTTTTTGTTCGCCGAATGATCGTTCTCTCAAAATTTGCTTAGAGGGACAGGGTACCTCTACACATTATTATTTGATACTTTTCAAGTTGCTGAGAGCTCTTCAACAGACCACGACCGATTTCGCCCTTCTTAGGGCTCGTCAGGTAGGCGCAGTCCCCAAATTTCCATCAGCTTTAAGTTTTTCTTGAACCCAAATTAGACGGAATCTACGAACTACACTCATCTTCAAACCAGTTTGGGTTCAGGTGGAGACCCAAATGCATCTCAGCTGAATCTCTATCGTTTATGATATTCTTCAGCTGAATGTGCCGCACAAGAGTCGCCTAACGTATCAGTCGGTACGATGTCTGAGATTCCTAGTATAATTTCAGGAACTAGTATGCTCAGTCAGAAAAATATACTGCGCTATCTAGCGTATCGTAACAACTGAAACATTTGACGGATTTGTGCAGCACATTCATCAACGAGATATTCAGCTGTGATTCAGTCCAGTCTCCCAACAAAAACCACAAGTGTTGCAGTAGGAGTATTTTGCCAACCTAGCTTCATGTTTTGGACCATCATCAAGTGCTCTACGCTGGGGGGTTTGTAGTCTCGATTGCTTGTGTCCTTAGAAACTTGGTACTCGTTGTTCATGTCAAAATGATGCGAAATGCACTAAAGTCATGTGAGGCACTTTCGTGCACTTAATATTTGCTTCGTACATTCATTGAGGCGACAAACTCCGATTGGACCTACCAAATCATTCAGAAGGATCAATGTCAAAACTCGGTGTTATAGGACTGTAGCTACCCAAAATAGTGTATATTCCTGAGTAATCCAGACTGAAAGCTGAACTGAACGGGAGAAAGCGATGTCAAAAGGTGACAAAAAGTGCCGTCCGGATGGTCTGAACGGTACGTTTTGAAATTGCTGCCCCCGAAAATTAAGAAGTTGAACCTTACAGGGCAGATTTTCCTATATGAGACCGATTATCGGTTTGAATTTTATCTCTGAGGCAGAGTACTTCGCGTAATTAAACCACACGGGCGAATTATGGCTGATTTCCACGCCATGACAACTGTCACGTGTGAAGCTCAAATAAAAACAAAAGGATTAATTTCAGGTGTTATCGCCCGGTCCACGATATCCTTGTTTCTCTTCTAGTTACTTACTGTCAGATCCATCCAGGAATAAGGGAAACCTAATGGGAACGTTTGTATACGGCTAAATAGGTTGTTCAATGCCATGGCTAAAAAGATGTAACTAGATCTTTGGTGCGGATTAATTATCAGTAGTGCAATAACACTTTCTTTTGGTGAAAGCGGCATAGCTCCTGAAATGTGCCATTCCCTATGCTTATTTCGGGTTGACCCTAAAAGCATTTTGCGCCTTTTCGACACACAACACAAAATTTCAAGAATTTGGCAAGAACCACACCAAAATTTAGGTGAAGTTAGGAAGCCTAGTGTCTGGAGTTATACGTGTTGAAGATTTGAAACCTTCAGGTTGAACGCACGCGTTGAAAGTTCGGGGAATCGCGAGATCTTAAATGCTTTTCGTTGGAATTGGATGGTTTGCTCATGGCACATCTTCATTCAGTGAATGATTAACCTGACATCCGTTTTGCTATGATTGGGGTCATGTATGTTCATCATTTCACCGTTGTTTGGGGGCCTGGAATCAAATACCGTATTATATAGCCAGTAGCTGCTCAAAATGGACACAGCTGCTCCAGTGGGAAGAGGAACTGAATATTATTCAGCCATAAAACAGTTATGCTACATATAACATGTTAGCTGTGGTGATAGCGGAAACCCCCCCCCCCCCGAAAGTCATGTAACAGTCGAGCAACAGCGGATACACTCACCCCGGCTGCCAATATTTAGACATATTGCCAACTCAACAATCAGTTCTGCAGATTTACTTCCCTCAGAAAATTGAAAGGATGAACAGTGTTACAAGAAATGTAAAGACTGGGATTCCAGTTCTTTTGAGTACTAATACCCGACTTTGTAATTATTGCACAGATTTGTTGTAGCTAGACGAACGTCAGAAGTGTATATGTAAATGTGTACCACAGGTGAGTATAAATTTTATGAATAGTTTGATCTTTGCCCAGTGGACTCACAGTTGTGATGTTCAGTTATGAAATGCCGGCTAAATGTCAAATATTGATGCTTCTAGACGAACCACAACAAGAATTAAATTATCTATAGGCGAAACAAAAGTCAGTGTTTCTCGTCCATCACATAAGTGTTGCAGAAAGAATACTGTTGTTTCCTGAAAGCAGGCACAACGTTTTTAGGCAATCAGGTTCGTTCTAATTAGGAAACAGTTTTTCAGCGTGCACTTGAGTATACCTTCCAATATCTTTCAAATCCACTGGATTTCCCAACCAAAAGAACACATGCATTTCTGAAGGATAAGTGGTTCAAATTATTAGGGTGCTGAGTGCGCTGTCCATCGACCAAAGGCTCACACTACCTGAAGAGACGTTCCTGCCACCTTCTCATGCCCAGACAACCGTGACAATAGCCCACGCATCATATTTCATGGTTTATCATCATATTTTTACCAGTTATTCCCCTTATATTCTCTTAAACTGTAATATCCAGTTTGGCGCACTGCTCATAAACATTTATGAATGATCAGGCCCAAAAAAAAACCTCAGAACTCTAAATTAAGTTATTTCTTCAGAGCCAAAATTTCGCATTCGTTATCCCAACTTTAGGTGCTGCATTTCTAACAACCGTATCATCACCTGCAAATATAATTGTTAGCCCTGGTGTAAATGTGACTCACAAGGCACGACAAAATTTCTATCGCTGTCATCTTGGGATGGCAAATGTTCTTTTCATTTTTAGATTTATGCACTACTAAGTTCTTTCGGGTGTGAGTTCAAGTATTTAAAGAGCTACCACATGTTGACAACACGAAGTGGAATACAATTTAGCTGTTTGGAATGATATGTCAGGGAGTGGAACGTCAGTTTTTGCGTTCTGATAGGTGATCGACTATTGACAAATTCACTTGACGATAGAGACACTACGACATGCAATGTGGGGTCGAAGTGATCAGCTTCTCCAGTTAAGCGACGCACAATTTGCGAGCAACCAATTTCCCAAATAAGTGATTGGATTTGGAGGGTCGACTATCATCATTTCCGTCAGAGCGAGTGACAAGGATGTAGCTGCAAAGAAAAGCATTGTGTTTGATTAACTTTTTCGACTAGTTTCGAAAGGCAGAATAAACTTCCAGGAATGTGATGATGCCCTATTTATGGGTTGCTAATAAATAATACCCTTTTTTCCTAGAAAATATTATTTTGCTTAAAAATAACTGAACATATCAGACATTTTCACAACGAGAATAGTGTAGCAGCGCTAATAAACTCTAAGGCTGAAGAGTTACCTACTGGCTGTGAGTGAATCAAACTTAGGGTCTAATCGGTAGTTACAGTTTCATAAACAAAACTCACCGACTTCCTGAAGTAGGACTGACTTCGATGAGCGGAGAGGTATCATGGGAAACGGGCCGAATTGATTTTCTGTTACCATACGCTGAAACAGCTGTTCATTAGCTAAAATGAGTACAAAGAGAAAAATCCAAAACTATAACTTTTTTTGGTGGTATCAGGTGTTTTGACAAGATTAGCACGCTGTATTCTTCTAACAGTTATCGTAGCTTATGACTTCGGGCACAGGCAACATCAGTCAAATAAAATTCCATCGTGAAAACAAATTTGTAAAGCTTCTTTAGGCAATCCAGTAGCGTCGTGAATATTCTGGAGAGGCTTTGTTGACCAAATCGGACCAACTACAGGGCACGAAATCTAACCAAATAACAATATTGAGAGAAAAGCAAAAAAGGGGAGTGAAAACACCAAGAATTCCAGTGGAATTTTCGCAAACATATGAAACATCCAAGAGAGACTGGTGGTTGTGTAGTGGCCTAAGATCGCATGCCTGTAAACACAGCATGCACACGCATTTCCGGTCAATGTACAAAGCTGGCTGATCGCTGGCACAATCGCCCCGGACAGCTCTATCAGAGAACTAATTTATTGCGAGTGGTTGATCATCTGGAAGGTTCATGGTCACCGTAAACTAACAAGGTTGGTCATTAAAAGATCAATCGAGTTGCGGATTAATAACGGTGGCAGGATCTGCAATATACCCTCAGTTGTGGCTGATTTGGTAAGGCCCTAAACCACGTTACATGTCGGTCCATGTTCTTGTATGCCTTGAGACCGCAATTCCAGAAGGCGTTTATGGTACTAAAATTTGTGACTGTGGACAAGGATCGGCGAAAAGTCCTTGCAACTCATGGAACAGAAATCAGAAATTTAAGTCTAAATGCATTCACTAAATTCTGCGTGCGTTTTCACCTTTAATATGACACAAGGTTTGCAACGTGTTTTTTATTATGTCCACATCATATTTGTATACATTTATGTATATAAACGCCTGTGTTCCTACGTATGTATGCGTTTCTGTATAGTAATATACAAATATATACACATACATACATATGTTTTATACGTATGACTTGAGGTAAAAGGCCAGAGAAACTGTTAGAGATAGCTTGATTAAAGGTGTAGTGCTCTAAAGAACTGTGAAAAGTACGTATACAATCCGTGGTGTATGGTCCATCCGACCTATTAATGCCTATTTGTTGAGTCTCCTAAGGGCAGAAGCGTCCATCTGGCCACAGGTTACGGGATCCGGTCACAACAACAGCTAGCAAAACTCCAGGTTTAATCATCACGTCTTCCGAGGATCAACGATCACTCTGATAAAAACTTCTGACCCCTGACATTTGGATTTTGTCAGAACAGATTAACAGCTGGTTAGACCAACAATCACAACCAAATTCAAAATCGAGGCACCGTGAACCTATGGTCCTGTGCGTAACAGCCCGAGACCCAAACCAAATGGTTTCGTGTCAATGGTTATATACAGGCTTGATGAACGTGCGCCCGTGATTTATTCGGCTGGGTCAGTGCAAACATGTGATAATGACAATGAGAACATCTATAAACTATTCCAGACCATTTTTAAGAGGCTCGCTGAGTAACCGTGCCGCCGTGGATGGCTCTAGCAGCATTTGATGCTAGTCGGTGCAAACGTTTGCAACCAATTAGATTTGGCCGGGGCACTGAAAAAATCAAAGTTCGATGGGGATCCTCCCTGACGAACACTGGATTGAACAGTTCTGGATACAATGGGGTGAGCCTGTCGGACTCACTCATCGAATAGAAATCTGGCATGCGCATAGATAGAACATGTGACATCTGTTGAACTGCTGGAAACTCAAAACACTCTCGAATCCCTACTGATATACTGAGGAAAAGATCTAAATCTTTTATAGATACTTCTGACTTTTGCAGTTTATCATTAATTCAAGCTACATAACTTTACTGTTTTATTCGTGTGCATGCCACTTGTTGTGTCAAAAAGCAATAACGTAATCTGTATACCGGCAAAACTAACGAACATCAAAAGATGGAACCAATAAATTCAATTGTTTCGCGACAGAAAATTCAGGACAGTACTATCGACTCACAAGCCAAAGAAATCAGTGTACTTCATAGTATATATAAGAATGATATTCCCCTAAGATAACCCAGCTAATTCGCAAACAGCCTTTTCTAGGTGTGTGTGTGCGTGTTTCGTTCGGTAATTTACACACTATGACTTTCTCTATTAGAAACTTACTTTCTTTTCCCAAAACAGCTTTACTGGTGTTCCCAGCGGAATCCCTAAGCGAATTCATCGGCACACAGTGCGACCCAGTGTGTATCACAGAATGATCGGAAGTATTTACTTTCGGCGGGGTATTTTCTATTACTGGATTTTTGCCCGAATGCAACAGCGCCTTTTTACTTCTGCGGGTGGTCGCCTCCAAGCTGGTCCCCTCAAACTGAAATGATGGGGCGTGGAATACGTCACCCACAGTTTTTGACTGCCTTCGCTGCAGGAATTTCACAACGGATCTGTTCAAAGAATGCCTTAGTGGAATGGAAGATGATTCTTTCTCCACTCCGAGATGAACCGCACCGCTCAGTGACCAGTTGAGTGATTTATTCGCTGAATCCTCTTCATGTTGGTTCCCATCCAAATGATACGAAGTATCCCGTTTTTGAAGTCTTCCTATGGCCTTACACTCGGAATTCATGTTGAGTATTTGAGCCGCAGTTGGGATAACTGTCTGCGAGTTCTCAATCTGGTCATAAGCCGGAGCCTCCTTCGGCTGAGATACCGTCAGCGCTTGCATCGAACAGTGGCTTCCACGCTCAGGTCTTTTTATTTTTGCAACCGATTCCGAAGTAACGTCTTCTGAGGTGTTCAAATCGTGTTTTAGAATATTGACGAATAGCGGTTCCCCTTCGCACTCAGAGTCCATTAGTTTTAATTCCGTGTTTCGTCCTCTGATAAAGAAAGTTTCCATTTCACCTTTACCCTGTTGAGAATTGGAAAATATTTTGTAGGCAATTAGATGTTAATAAAACGGCCTAATCAAAAGCCGGTAGTCTGCGAATCTAATGTGTCCTTATTCAGATGTCCGACAAAAAAAACGAGAAAGGCTCTTGTTGGACCATTCCAAGAAAACGTCTACTTGTCAGGGAGTTTATTCTAAAAAAATAATGAGGGCGATTTCAAATGATTAGGCAAAGGAGGCCCAAAGTTCACAACTGTAATTTTCTGGTTTCAGTAGCCTATGGGTACTTCAAACATGGCCGCGAATACCCTTTGGGAAACGCATAAAAACATGGTCTGAACGTTTTTTGTGCTTTTCTTTTCTGCTGCGTAAATATTAGTACAAGCGTAGCAAATTCATTCGACCTAATAAGCCGTCCCGAATAAACTTTATAGGAGGGAGGAATTCGGTTATTACTATGTAGTATTAATGCCATCCACACTGTCGTACAAACAGAACAGTTTAACATACGTTTTTTCGCTTTATCTGGTCAAAGCAATCTGAAATGCAAAAGGATATGGTGCATAGAATGGTAACCTACTTTTACAATCATTTTCCCGCGTGACTCCACAATGAACGGGTACGGCCTCAGAGCTTCAGCAAATGAATTACTGGCGTGAATTCTGTTTGGCTAAAATCAGAATAGCAAATGGACAAAATAAATTTTTGAAGCCGTTTTCTTCATTCCGACGTCAAATAACAACCGAAAAGGGGAAGCGTAAGAAAAGCTGTGGATGTAAAACCGGTGTTTCAGAAGACCTATACGAAATACGGGATGCGAGGCCGTAAGATACTATGACACACGTGAATGAAGGTGCCACTCAGCGAGTTTATCTACAGATTAGAAATTACGGTTGTAAACTGGTTATAGTGCATTTTCTTTGTTTGATTAACCAAGCAGGGAAAGGTTTGTGATCGAATTAAGCCTTCGGAGCAAATATCTTTGTGTTTTATTCTGAAACAAGCAGTAATTTTACCTCTAGACTATCGATACATGATGCGGCATTCTTATGACACGACGAAATGAGCAATTTGAAACTAAACCTAAACCCCAGGCATTTGCTGAACGTGATCTTCCGGTAGTTGTGAAACCACTGCTAACTGCATGACCTACCAGCGGGCCCTCGGGACTATGTTCCTCAAAAGAAAATTACTAAGCACACACAGATTAGCATGTTTTTTGTAGATAGATGACCTTGCAAATTGCATAGACAGCGGCTTAATAGGGGCTGATGGGAGTTTTTCGTTTCCAACTTTTCACGCTGAATTGTCCCGTTTAGTCGTGATTTTTTACTACGGGGTCCAATTGTGGTTTTCGTTGAGTGTACCAACATACGTCCCACTCATTTTAACTGAAATTTAGGTAAAAAGCACTCATTGTGCACATGTCTTAAATCTAACCCCCTATTAAGTCGACTGCCACACTGAAACAGTGGATATCCCTAGCATCACTGCTAGATGCTCCTGGTCGAGCGATGTCTGCATTGAGCTAAAGCCCTGGGCGATACATACGACCGACCCTACAAATCTTTCTGACGAATGTGACAGTCTGAAAGTTTCTTCAATCAAAACGGATACACAGATACAGCTGAGCTGCGATTTACTAAATCAGGTGAATTATGATTTTTAATGCTAAGCGGTAGATATAGCACTGCGATGGGGGGCAGCAAATGCCACTACATTCTAACCTTGAGACACGGCTCGATATTTTTTTGCACCGCAGACTGGATGAGGTTCTAAATATATCTCACGCAGCATTTACGCAGTATCCAAATCACCGACCTAATTCTGCATTCCTATGTTATATATCCGTGGACAAAATCCGTTGCAAAATTTTCCTCACATATTATATTTATAACAAGTTATGCAGTGGCATTTTGCAAGAAAAGCAGGAGCGCTGGAAATAAAGAAATATTGCACTTCAATAAGCTTGATATTGGTTAGGAAAGCATGAAACAACAGCCAACAGAGGAGCTGTCACCAGAAAAAACGATTGTGTCAGTTTGTTCATATATGCTCACTTGGCGGATTGCAAACAGGATCATGATATTTTCAACATACCTAATGACCAACGCCTTTGTGATGAAAAATTTGAAGCGCTTCTTGAAGTTCTTTTCTATCCGACAAAAGTAATTACATTTCGACACATGTATTTCTGCCGTGCCTATGTTCTAAGAGTATCCTGTAATATGATATTACTGCCACACTCCACTTGAAAAACTGTTGAAAGAGTTTGTGTTATGACGTATTACCTCCGCAAAGGAGCCATCCAGAAAGAAGCGTTCTAGACAGAGAAGTGACTTGAAAATATAAAGACCCTCCGCCTCGTGATTTTCCCCCTAAACAGAACAAGTCACCCAGAACCTAAAATGAGGCATTTCAAATTCCATCATTAATGCTGACCTGTTCAAAATGAAACATCACAATAGAAGTGCTCTATTTCTTTCATCCGCAATCTGCTAATCGACTATCATAGGCACAGCTAATGTGCCACTCATGAAGGCAGGATTTTTTAAAATGGACTGGGCTGTGTTTGTCCGATAATCGAGCACAACGCGTCATAGTCGAAAAGAAGTTGTGACATAGCTCATCGCAGACCTTTGAAACTCGATATCTGCCCACATTCTGATGACTGTTCTTTCCTTGTTGCCATACAAGTGTGGGTCCTTGTCATAATTCTGCTTCGTGATTCTCAATGGTCTTTAGATGAGTGCCACAAAAATGCCATCTTCCTAACGGCCTAAAAGACGGATCTTGATGATCACCATAAAGGCTGGCCACATTGCGTCCGGTTTTTCCAGTTACGGATATTCAGGGTGGATGGATGCCTCCCACAGTGGTTGTAAACCAACTACCGGGAGAATATGCTTGGTTCGGTGCGTCTGATTTTTTAGTCACTGAAAAGTCAACGATAGTCGTTTTATTTCCTTTTGTGCCCCGCTAAAAACTCAGTCCTATATACTGCTGGTAGACGATGGGCAAACACATTTGCACTGTTACTCCAGTGGGCAGTTCATCCTGTTTTGGGTTTACCGTTAAATCGTCGTGTAAAGTACAGGTTGTACACAATTTGGGTCACACAGGCTTTTGGACCCTAACATACCTGAAAGTTTATAAATCCCCAAAATGAACTCATTTGCATATGGATTCGTCCACAGGAGACTGAAATGAATCCCAGCTGAATCTTTATTTTATGATGTTAATCTTCAACTAAACGTGCTGTAGAAAGGCCACCTCATGTATCAGTTGGTACGATATTCGAGATGTTGAAGTGTATTTTCTTGAAATCACTCACAGCTCACGACGGGTATAACGTAAGTTGGACGAAAACTCGGGGAGGGCGCTTACATGGTGAGTCTCAAGAAGGGCGAAACTGGTCGTAGGTGTCCAAGAACTTACAGCAATCTTGTGAGTAGCTACATTCAAGGAAGTGATGCATTCCCTGTTTACCACCGTTTGACCGCCCAACGTAGAATTCGCCAGCAGACCACGACGAACGGAAAATGATTAAGTAAGAAGAGCCGATGGAAGTATAGTGAACAGGCCAAAATTCCCCTAACATAACACCACACATTTATGCCCAGTCTGTACTGAGATGAAGGTGTTCTATTCTGCTGGTTGCCTCTTCAACTTATCCTGCAGCATGAACTCATCTTGTGACACTTCTTGTGTGTTCGCCCAACCAATGATTTTCACCCAGTTCTCCACTCCCTATTATTTTATTGTTGATTGATCTGTCCAGTGGACACATTCATTGTGACGCTTGAGCTATTCTCGTTAGGTTCGACAAGTGTAAGCCCGCATTCGTTATTCATTCGTTCCATTCTCATCCTGTTGCATTCTTCCAAAAGAATCGGTTCTCCGTTTACACGGCTACCTTAGGGAAAAGTCAAGCCTTGTTCGTTCTTTGCCCCTGGTGATCTAAGTTACGTGATTTGATTAAAAATGACAGATCGGATTCTGCGTCGGTGGTTTTAGCACTGTCTGACGCACGTTGCATGCGCTATCAGTGGTGAGTGAAACTGTAGATTAGTTTGACCATCTTCATAATCATCATCCTCATTGTCGTCATCGTCTAAAAGCCATGGGAATGTGGGCAAGTAATCCACACAACCTTCCCATTCTATTTTTAATTTCACTCGCTTGTGAACTGTGCGAATCTTGTGCGGTTCTGAAATTATAGCTACTTCATTTAATAGTCCCTTTATATTTTCTTCTCCATCCTCCTTAATGGCGAAGAAGTCCCAAAGCCCATTACTCTGTTACCAACAACCTCAAAGAAGCTATGAGAAATCGATCTGCAAAACATGAGCAAAGTAAAAGTTTCCGGAATTATTTAACAAAATGGAGCAGTTTGGCTCACCTGATATTCTTAAAATAAGCCAACTCCTGGTGCTCCTAATAATGTTCCTTTTCCTTCTGGATTGCTTTTTTAAGTCTGCTGAAGTAGTAATTGTATTTCAAACTGTCCCCCCATTTACTACTCATAAGGAGTGCCTTTTGGTGAGTATTTTCCATCATGGGAAACAACCGCTGTACCGAAAGTGATGCAGGGTAGAGTACAGGTTGAGATCCACCCTTCCAAATGAAGCGGCGTATTTTATGACACACCCAAAAAACTGTTTGAAACCCACGAGCACGACTAATTTCCCATTGCATCCTCATAGAAGGCAGGTGATGCGTTTTCATTCACTCTGTTTTCAAACGAAACACCCTCAAAAAGGATGCATTGTGGTAACTCTCGGGGGTCATTTCGCGGAAAGGGGAATAGTCTGCCACTTGGAGCAAGCAGTACGCAACATAACTCATCACCAAACATTTCATACATGGGAGATTCTTCATGTTCTTACTAGTTTTCTTGTTAAGATGCTGTTCGCGTACCTATTAAGTAACTGGTCATCTCGGCGTTCTCTTGGTGTCCATACTGGTACAGGTCCTGGGCAGCGCTGTTAAGTAAGCTGTAGGATCTAGTATTCCCATCACCGGACATCCAGTAGTCATGCACTAAAAAGGTGCGCGATTAAGATCATTCTTTGAATGCTTCATCAGCACATTCGAAAAATTTCTCCTTCTGTATCACCTGACAATCTAACGAATCAATACAATCTGACTGCAATCTGACCAACCACAAATGGGACCCAACAACAAGTGTGAGTGGTTAGACGAGCATTACTTCCAGGATATACATCAGATTAGTGGGGGACGAATGTTAGCGTGCACTGTGTGCAACCTAGGACGTTTGGTTGATAACAAGTGAGAATAATTATTCAATGGGAGCAAGCAAGGTGCCACGGCAGCCATCCTTTACTTGGTTTTTAAGTATAACTCGTTTTGGAACGACCAGTAATGAAGGGATGAAAACCCTGTTGTGACATTTGCGTTAACCCAAGAGATGCAATGGTATTAATTTTCATTATACCCTGATGAGATTCCTTGCTATCTGTTTAATATATCCGAAAAGAAGAGGCATGCTTCCAACTTCATGCCAAAGATCGGACCCCCCCCCCCCAAAGCACACGCAAATAACACAAATAAAATATTGAGATCATTGGCTTCTTTTTGACTGATCTTGCTATTCTTATTGGTACAGCTTTAAATCCTTTAGTAGGATATCTGCTTAAGTTTGCCAGGACCACCATGGATTATATTAGGCTAATGCAAGCCTGTAAAGCAGTATGCTTTTTTGGCAGAATTCGTACCTCCAGTAATGCAGCCAGCCTTGCAATGTATACCATAGATACCAGACCGGATATCAGCGGTCAAGTTTTTTCTCATGAAACCCTTTTCTGGGTAACCACTTTTGTAATGACCAAAAAGCGATCTTTTATTAGCGTATCAACAAAATAATCGAGATCGGCCGAAAGAACTGAAGTCGAATAATACTATAGTGTGGTTCATCAAGCACTCTCATGTGTTCACTAATTCGTCTTTAACGGGGGGACTCAAGTGAATTTAGGTGAATTTCTCATATATGCTTTTATTCTTCTACTGAATATGCTACACCATGCCATCCCACGTTTCACTTGATACGATATCCGAGTATCGCCATGCATTGTATAGACGTAGCACACTGCTCATAAGTTTGCTGAAAACTCTGACAGCCCACTACCGGTTCCGCCTTCCTGTGGCTCATCAGGTGGGCGAAGTCTCCCAGCTTCCGATATCCCGAATATTGTACGAAACGAAACATGAGCCGGCCTTGTGCAGCACATTCAGCTGATGATGGACATCATAAACGAGAGATCCAGCTGGGAATCACTTGAGTGTTTCACAAAAACCTAATTGATTCGCAAATTAGTATAGTTCGCAAATTTCGCACAATTTGGGTCTATGCAGAACATAATATTGGCGGAACTCCGAGAATTGTGCCTGCTTGATGAACTCCAACATGAGTGAAACCGGTAGTATGCTGTCGAAGATTTTATTTGTGGTGTTTGTAGCCAACTTTTTGACTTGCAAATTGACAGGTCTAAATGAATAATCTATTTCAAAACTCGCAGGCGAAAATTTTGATTTCCTTTACACATAATGTCTTCAAAATCGGAGTGAAGTATAGGATGTGGTGGATTTCTAGTACTTCATCCAACAAGAAGCCCTCTTAAACATGTCACTCCAGAAGAGCAGCATTTGTATGGAATGTGACAGTTAGACTTGCATCTACGATTGCCTCTTGCCGTAACGGTTACATTCACTCCTCAATTTTAGATGACAGCCATGACCCCAATAGTTGGGGCACAAACCGGCTACAATTCCCTTCTGATTGTTGCCGCAAAATTTAGTAGCGCATTTTACAATTCCATCAACGGGCCACTGTGGAGAGGTACACCGCGGCGGCACAGTATGTAAAACTTAGAGGAGTACAACTGTAAATCAGTCCGGTTATGTTGGTAGTGCTAAAGAAAAAACACAACAAAATATATAGCACTCACCAACCCTGTGCTCATCATTCGATTGGCCGTATTCACTGCGTCACCAAAGATGCAGTATCGTGGAGCATTGTGCCCAAGAACTCCGGTAACCACAGAACCTGTATGGCATCCGAATAGTAACTGAACTTGTTCCAATTTAATCTCCGGTCCCATGTCACCAGAACCATGCGTGTCCCAAAAAAAACCATTTTGGGTGACTGATAACATCTCCAGAGCTAGTTCGGCTATGTGTGCTGCATGCAACCGAGTGCGCTGCGGTGCACCAGATACGAACATGTAGCTGCCACCGACTGTTTCCACCTATGGTTTATAAAAGACAGGCAAATACGTGCAATTTGTACGCAGCACACCCCATTAATGATTTCTAGGAAGACAAAATGATCTGTTACAACATTCTCCATCAGCTGACAGGAAATTCCTCAATAGGAGGAGTCGACTTCCCAATACAGGCATATCGGCTCAAGTTGAAGACAGTCTTGGCGAGAAGAGTGTAATTATGGAACGGCTGATAGTGCTGGTGCTGACATTCAAAGTGTGCTCATCATCAAGTTGTATTCGACAGTTATATCTTAATAGGAGTAACAAAAATGTTTATGGAGTGTCCCGTTGTACTTTAGAGGGCTGTACATATAGCTCGTCGTCTGCTGAGCTTGCACTAATTTGTACCAACCATCCTCATAGTTAAGCTCTTTATCGTAGCCCAAGAACTAGCCAGCATAGAACTGGTGAAAGTCTACCGAACGAATGAAATATATGCCAGTACAGCTACATTAGAAGATAAGTGATCTAAATGTCTCATTCAAAGATGTGGACGAACCCAAAACACACCAACTTTGAGCCCGATAACAGTTGAAGCAAGGGCCTTATATTTTTGCGCCATATCTGAAAGAGATTATGGATTTCATGTTATACTGCTACACTCCAACTATGGTATGGTTGTTTTCCTTTACAGATATCACCCTGAGGGAATCCCACCCTACTGAAGAGGCCACTTCTACATCGTCTTTTAAAGATGCCGAGTGAAAATAATGCCTCGTCCTGCATTAGGTTCATGTACTCTTGCTGCACACATTCTCCTCTCCTTGTTTTCCAACCTAGTCTCCATTGTGCCCTAGTATTGAACAATTGGTCACTTTTCACGCTCAACAATGATCAAGAACTATATTAAACACGTGCGTCAGGGACCTGGGTCAAACCGAGAGTTTCAACACACAGAATAACTCCAAGTATAGGCTCCATCTTTTAGTAAGTGTTTTATTTGCCTCGCATCACAGAAGAGAACCCTCATGGTTGCACGTCCTCCGATGTGGGATCATTTGACCAACAACATTCGTATGATGTTCTCGTAAATGACTTCATATTAACAAGTTCATCAGTATAAACCATCTCCAGTACATATTTTTAGATGGTGCCACATAACTTTCCAACTTTCGACTGCGCTAGAAGGAAGGGTACTTATGAATACCAAAAGCTTCTGTTATAACCAGTTCCGCTAGTTCCGGCTTAATTGACTAAGTTAAAAAAAAATCCAACAAACTTAATATTCTTTCAAATAATTTACTAGTTTTTACACGGTCGGGTGAAAAGTTGACTTACCTTATAAACGTTGCGCGATTCTGTGAGGCAGTCAAAGATTGTATACATTTTATTCAGCATGTAGATTAGTTCCTCCACAGGCATCATCATACACTTCTTGTCAAAGTCGACGACCTTGGTGAAGCATATGCTAACAGCATCGAAGGCCTAAAAGCATTGAAAGTTACATATTCTGAGGAGAAACCTTTATTATCTATTTTAAAAAGCACAGATTGTCACAGGTAGCAACCCATGTCAGTTCATTTGGGTAAAAGACAGAAATATGGTCACTCTTCAGATCACAATAAATATTTTAGAAAAGGGGGCTTGTTAATAAAAAATTTGTCCACTTTTGAACATAGCCTAAAGTGATTAAACAGTGTGGGTATTTAGCGAAATACACACATTTGCATACCATTTTGAAGGACCCAAGTGAATCTTTCGTTCATGATGGTCTTCTTTAAATGAAGAACATCATAAACGAGAGATTCAGTTGGGTCTCCAGTGGAAACCAAACGTGTACGCCAATGAGCTTATTTCTCTAATTTATTGCGATTTGGGTTCAAGAAAAACAAGTCTGATGGAGACTAGAGATTGCATCTACGTGATGAGCTTCAAGAAAGGCAAAACCGGTCGTGAGCTGTTAAAGAATTCTCAGCAACCTCATGAGTAGTGTGTTGCGCCTATATAAAGTAGGTATTTATTGGGATTAGTTCTTCCGAGTGGAAATGGGGCAGTCGACTCAGTTGGCCAGTCAATGGTGCCACTTATAAAATTAACCTTCGGACGTCATTCCAACAGAGACGATCAATTGCTTTTGACATGGGAAGCATGCACCAGATATACTCTACAATCTCTGCCATACGACCTGACCACGATGATAGCTTTTGCCGATGCGCCTGGTGCACGGCAGTCTGACAGAAAATTCTGTGATAAGAACGAAAACGGGGTCTATTACTTACGCCTGTAGCGTGGACTAACCATAAAGGTTAGTCTAGAGAATAAGGAGTATTAGAAAGATAGTGATGCAGAAAAGGATTCGGCCAACTCAGGATCAAACCGCTAAAACCAAACGTACCTGTACAGTGTCCGTAGCCATTGTACCCTTTCGTAGCTGCTTGGCAAAAGTCTCCGGAATACAGTTGAATAACAGGTCATCCGCAAGCTTTTGGAGCTTTCCAATGCGCGCCATGTTCCTTTCTAAGTGTGCGCTAACGCTTGTTTGCTAAACGGGATGACAAATGGAACTACATATGAAGAGGTCTGCATGACGGTGCAGAAAAAAGAGGGCTACTCTGCTCGCTTTCACAAAACGTACCAGAACAAACATCTCCGTCGAGATAACCATATTCGTGGGAAGGAATCTTCACCTGATGCAATCGTCTCCTCTGGGAAACAGCTCTTCGTAGAACCAAAGGATGGTAAATTTTGATTCTGTGGAGGCCTGGCTTTATCCGCATTGCAGATATTTTGTGCAGCTTAGCCCTAGTTACTAACCAATGGCCAGGTTGACAACCAAGCAGTTTCCCACCAAATCAGCACGACTTTCTAGACTGGAGCGAATTGAGCTTGGTTGATAAACTACGTACGTATTAGCATTCTTAGGGACTTGTCACGAATATGGTACAGATTCCTGATTGTGAAGCTGAGGTACTCTATGATCCAACACAAGAACCTGATATTTGAAAACTTCTCATTAATTATCTCCATTGTCATGTCATGGGTAGACCTTCCGCATCAGTTGTTCCAATTTGTAATTTCTACGCAACTTTAGACACGTGGTACGGAAAAGACATGGTCCGATTGACTGAAAACTGGGACTGATGACCCTCATATGCCATTGATAAGTCCCAATGACGGATACGCATACTAGGAGCAGTTGTGCTCCATTCCAAGCAAAATCTTTCGCCGTGCTATTTAAACCACTCAGACAACTAAATATCCATCACATCAATGAAGAATGTGTGTAATGTGGTTCTCACTAGTCACCTCTTCGAAAGAACCATGGATATTAAGATATTTTAATGTTCCCCAAAAGCGCTTTCTTTATGGAATTGTACTGGTTAGGAATGATGTTAGCTGTGTCATGCGATAAAATATCAAACAGAGGCAACCTTTTGGTGCACAGTTGTCAGGCCGCCCAAATGAACTGAGAGTACTGATTTAGCAGAACCGTGCAGTCTTACACAAGATCCCCTGTTACGTCAGTGGTACAGCATTCCTTCAACTTTTGTGTTACTTCAAGTCAGATAAAAGCCTGTTTTGTAGGCCTCTGTCCTCTCTATGCTGAACGTTCAAACTTCCTTTAAATGCTAATCTAATGCTGATCGTGATATTTTGACCTAGTGTGTGCCTACATTTCACCCTATACAAGCAAAGATGAACTAATACTCCAGGATTCCCTATACACTGTAGCTCGCATCCACTAACACACCAGTTTACTGTTAAATGCGTTTGCTTGTCCATGAAAGCCATGTTATGATGGCTATGGCACCATGTTAGATGGTGCCACCTCTGAAGTGTGTCAAGCCCACTGTAGATGGGTTTTACGAAGTAAAGCCATACATTTAACGTGGAAGTATTTACACCCAATTTGTAACCCAATTTTCACTTACACAAACGTTTTAACTGCCAGAATATCCTTTACATTCACGTCATATATTGTTTTCAAAACAGTTCAGTTTGCAATGGAAAAGTGCTGGAATGCCACTGGGAACGAGCAGGCAGCCGAGTACCGTATTCGACCGGATTTAGATCCATGACGGGACGAAGAACACACTTACATATTCTGAGGAGAAACCTTTATTATCTATTTTAAAAAGCACAGATTGTCACAGGTAGCAACCCATGTCAGTTCATTTGGGTAAAAGACAGAAATATGGTCACTCTTCAGATCACAATAAATATTTTAGAAAAGGGGGCTTGTTAATAAAAAATTTGTCCACTTTTGAACATAGCCTAAAGTGATTAAACAGTGTGGGTATTTAGCGAAATACACACATTTGCATACCATTTTGAAGGACCCAAGTGAATCTTTCGTTCATGATGGTCTTCTTTAAATGAAGAACATCATAAACGAGAGATTCAGTTGGGTCTCCAGTGGAAACCAAACTTGTACGCCAATGAGCTTATTTCTCTAATTTATTGCGATTTGGGTTCAAGAAGAACAAGTCTGATGGAGACTAGAGGTTGCATCTACGTGATGAGCTTCAAGAAAGGCAAAACCGGTCGTGAGCTGTTAAAGAATTTTCAGCAACCTCATGAGTAGTGTGTTGCGCCTATATAAAGTAGGTATTTATTGGGATTAGTTCTTCCGAGTGGAAATGGGGCAGTCGACTCAGTTGGCCAGTCAATGGTGCCACTTATAAAATCAACCTTCGGACGTCATTCCAACAGAGATGATCAATTGCTTTTGACATGGGAAGCATGCACCAGATATACTCTACAATCTCTGCCATACGACCTGACCACGATGATAGCTTTTGCCGATGCGCCTGGTGCACGGCAGTCTGACAGAAAATTCTGTGATAAGAACGAAAACGGGGTCTATTACTTACGCCTGTAGCGTGGACTAACCATAAAGGTTAGTCTAGAGAATAAGGAGTATTAGAAAGATAGTGATGCAGAAAAGGATTCGGCCAACTCAGGATCAAACCGCTAAAACCAAACGTACCTGTACAGTGTCCGTAGCCATTGTACCCTTTCGTAGCTGTTTGGCAAAAGTCTCCGGAATACAGTTGAATAACAGGTCATCCGCAAGCTTTTGGAGCTTTCCAATGCGCGCCATGTTCCTTTCTAAGTGTGCGCTAACGCTTGTTTGCTAAACGGGATGACAAATGGAACTACATATGAAGAGGTCTGCATGACAGTGCAGAAAAAAGAGGGCTACTCTGCTCGCTTTCACAATAAAACGTACCAGAACAAACATCTCCGTCGAGATAACCATATTCGTGGGAAGGAATCCTCACCTGATGCAATCGCCTCCTCTGGGAAACAGCTCTTCGTAAAACCAAAGGATGGTAAATTTTGATTCTGTGGAGGCCTGGCTTTATCCGCATTGCAGATATTTTGTGCAGCTTAGCCCTAGTTACTAGCCAATGGTCAGGTTGACAACAAAGCAGTTTCCCACCAAATCAGCACGACTTTCTAGACTGGAGCGAATTGAGCTTGGTTGATAAACTGCGTACGTATTAGCATTCTTAGGGACTTGTCACGAATATGGTACAGATTCCTGATTGTGAAGCTGAGGTACTCTATGATCCAACGCAAGAACCTGATATTTGAAAACTTCTCATTAATTATCTCCATTGTTATGTCATGGGTAGACCTTCCTCATCAGTTGTTCCAGTTTGTAATTTCTACGCAACTTTAGACACGTGGTACGGAAAAGACATGGTCCCATTGACTGAAAACTGGGGCTGATGACCCTCATATGCCATTGATAAGTCCCAATGACGGATACGCATACTAGGAGCAGTTGTGCTCCATTCCAAGCAAAATCTTTCGCCTTGCTATTTAAACCACTTAGACAACTAAATATCCATCACATCAATGAAGAATCTGTGTAATGTGGTTCTCACTAGTCACCTCTTCGAAAGAACCATGGATATTAGGATATTTTAATGTTCCCCAAAAGCGCTTTCTTTATGGAATTGTACTGGTTAAGAATGATGTTAGCTGTGTCATGCGATAAAATATCAAACAGAGGCAACCTTTTGGTGCACAGTTGTCAGGCCGCCCAAATGAACTGAGAGTACTGATTTAGCAGAACCGTGCAGTCTTACACAAGATCCCCTGTTACGTCAGTGGTACAGCATTCCTTCAACTTTTGTGTTACTTCAAGTCAGATAAAAGCCTGTTTTTTAGACCTCTGTCCTCTCTATGCTGCACGTTCAAACTTCCTTTAAATGCTAATCTAATGCTGATCGTGATATTTTGACCTAGTGGGTGCCTACATTTCACCCTATACAAGCAAAGATGAACTAATACTCCAGGATTCCCTATACACTGTAGCTCGCATCCACTAACACACCAGTTTACTGTTAAATGCGTTTGCTTGTCCATGAAAGCCATGTTATGATGGCTATGGCACCATGTTAGATGGTGCCACCTCTGAAGTGTGTCAAGCCCACTGTAGATGGGTTTTACGCAGTAAAGCCATACATTTAACGTGGAAGTATTTACACCCAATTTGTAACCCAATTTTCACTTACACAAACGTTTTAACTGCCAGAATATCCTTTACATTCACGTCATATATTGTTTTCAAAACAGTTCAGTTTGCAATGGAAAAGTGCTGGAATGCCACTGGGAACGAGCAGGCAGCCGAGTACCGTATTCGACCGGATTTAGATCCATGACGGGACGAAGAACACACGGGAGACTAATTAATACGGTTATGTGTTTCCTAATGATTCTATTGAAGTGAGTAGACAGATAAATCACCCATTGCCCGGTTTCAAAAAATTCACAATCAAAACCTATCTCTTTGTTTAGAATGACAGATACCGCAAAAATCGTGCCTGTGGGATGCTTAGAAGTGCAAACATTGTATTAGTTTTTGGTTCAGAAGGGTTCGGAAAAGTCGATCATCATTGACTTCTCACCTGGAGACATACGGTTCTTTTCATTTATCATAAGCTGCAGCCTATATAACCAACGCCAGATGCATATAGCGAAATAAAGTTTGGGGAGTCAACCTAACTGTCGGCGGATAACGAGCAAGAGCCCGTTCAATGAGCTTCACAATGAAAGGTTCGCTACCAAAAGCCAACAGGTGCCAGAAACCGAAAGTTTCGGCATGATGCACGCCGGTATAGTAAGAGTATACCGTGAAATTATTCGGTGATGTGGGATGGCTGAACTCTTCGGTTCCTGTTCGGTTCCTGATAAATACAGCCCACCTTGGGAACGTGTGTAAATATGCAGATTATAAACACTCATTGAAATTAGATTTGAGCGAGTGCGAAAAACTAGGTTTTGTGCCGCCTGACTCACTACCTTCTTGTCCGAGGGTTTGGTGTTGAGCTCGAGATGCGTTGAGATTATTTGCAGGAAAATCGTAATAGGAAAAGTAATTTTTGGGATAATAAGGCCAGAAAAAACTTCTAGACTGTTGAGGAGCCTTTCGGGTCAGTCGAAGCTCAGAAGCTCAGCTTTCAAGCTTAACATAGTCATGACAGACGTCAGAACAAGAGGTCATTAGATTCAGTTCGGATTCTTTGTGCGATTTTTACAAGTCATTGTCTGCATTCAAATGGCTGATTACTGACGATAAAATGCTCAGGCGAGTGGTTGGCCTTGCATAAGTACTAAGTAAAACAGTCTCTGCAACTGAAAAAACTGGGACCAAATGTCTATTGTACATGCCCATTTGTAAGATTCCCACGGATAAATCCTCAGTAAACTGCCAGAGTTTGTCGTAAAATTCCTGCTTTTCGTAACCTCTAGACTTACGCGAATTGTTAGTCTATTTCCTCTTCGTTATACCCTATCGGTATCGTCCTAGTTATCTTCCTCACACAGACTGCATGATTGAATGCTACTTGCCATGAGGGTATTCCGTAACAGTCATACCTACGCTAGTCGTTATTTTGCAGGATTCCGTGTGTCACCACCACGTCAATCTCGTCATTGTTTCAGCCGATGGCCCTTTGGTACATCAAACAAAAGCATTTACCCGTCTTCGCACACCGCTGGAACATGTAATTTGATGCAGACCACTCTAAAGGCAGGCGCCGGTGGCATCGTTTTTGGTATGATCTCATTAGCAACAAGCAGATAATTGCTCAGCTTTCTTGATTTTTGCATTAATGGTGACGTAAAGTTATCGGTCGCTGCTCTATATATGTGGTTAATCGAGTCAAGTCTGTTTGACCGTGATGATTAGAATACATGGCTTGATCCTAGTTGGTATCATGTTGCGAGCAGATAGCATATACAGGTGAGTTAATCAGAAATCCACCACCAAACAAGACTGCCAAATTCCGTGCAATTAACACTAGCGTTGTCTGTCCTCCAAGCACTCCTAGAAGAACATTCTTTACAAGATTCGATTTACAAGATGGGCTCCACCAAACCTGCTTCTCTAGGCTATGTATATCTGCCACATTTTGAGAGACAATGTACACCCTAATGCTATAATTAGCCGTCAGCGTGATACAAATATATGAGAACTAGACTACTCAGAGCGTCTCGCAGTTGTAGACATGATCATTCGGACGAAATCATGGACCTTCCAAGTTGTTTTATTGCAGTACCCGAGGTAGAGTCCCGATCTTTGACTACAGCATGATTTCACCCAGCCCAACACAGTAAACAAAACGGAGGCTACCGATGGAATGAATATCTAGGTGTTATGGTCGATTAAAGTAATCGTAACCTTTTAAATCCGTCCAAATTTTTGCACTCGCCCTGTGTTGAGTGGAGCAGTTTCATTTAAAACATTCCTGGTAATGCCGACAGAGTTCACAAATGACCAGATATTGGTACAAACTGCCGACTAGCTTGGTGAAGTTTTTATTCGTATTACTTGTCAAGAATACCGAATCCATCTTTTTGGAAACATGTGGCAAAAAATCGTATTTCTAAAACAATGGTTTGAAGCTTGTGCTAATAGAGCGAATACCTATTTCACTTTGCAGAGGACTTCTTTTACGACAGGCCGACGTCGGTAGGTTTTTCGACGTTTTCCAACTAGGATTCATCGTGTTTGCATGAAGAGGATTGTACCACGGAAAAACTGTATATATGTACAACAGGAAACGAGCGCTCAACCACCCATAAAGGAACCGATTTCACATGACGTTAATTAGGTCATGTTTCTTCCTTTTACCGCATTTTGTGCATCGCATTTTGTTCACTGCCACAAGGCCAAACGCCCTTTCATTGCTGTTTGCCTTCACAAACGACGAAGTTGCTAATTTGTTTGCAAAACTCTTGAAAATATAAAAATGCAAGTGAGAAACTACATTCGCCAAATATACGTTAAAAGCAAAACCCTTTGTAACACAAAACGTTAGACATACAAACCTCATTGAAGAACTTCGCGATCTCCGCTCCAAGAATGAGGTCACGTCTTCGGTCGAAAAAGCTAAAGTCACTGAGGTACAGGCCACATTGACAAAGTTGTTTGATGTCCCTTATGCTTCAAAGGTAAGCGGAAGACAAAGCTAATTATAAAAGTCTTCACTAGTATACCTGTGTGCGCATAAAGAAATAACAACGACAAACACAGAAGCAAGTAATAATGAAAACCTCAACTTACACTTTAGGTCATAACAGGACAAAACAGCTTGGATAATGACATTCCAGACAGGCATAAGAAGTTTTGCGACTCGACACATTGCAATGCTGGAAAACAAGCGAACCATTCGGAAGGACAGAGTCTCCTCAAAGCGGCCTCGACCACGTGGAATTGCGCAACATGTGGATGCGCAGGCCTTGGTAGAACTGGGCTTGTGAGTCACCAGCGTATTCAATGGTGGACGTAAACTTCAGAAACCCAGGCAAGCTTCTTGCATTTTGTTTGATTATCCGGCCGATCACTTGTCATCTGAAGGATGACAACGTCATTAGCCGCAGCGCTAATGGAATACCGCCGGGGTTTTCCATTACCACCTTGACCTTGTATTAACGAGGGCCTCCCGGCGTAACTTGCATGGTCCAGTATTCGGGTGGGGGGTGCGGTGTTACGCCGAAACTTTAAGTAGTGGGCTGGTGATGCCGGTAACTCAATGGTAAATAGGTAACTGGCCCTAGTGTCCATTGTTTTGTCACATGTTTAAGCGAGTTGACTGCTTTCGATAAGCCTGTGCACGTTCGCCCTTCGATCTCATTCTCTCGGGTTTACCTCGACGCCAAGGGCTTTGCGTGCAAATTCTCCGTAGGTTCCCACTACGAGTAGGCGTCCAGCAATTTGACCGGCAAATGCCATTTAGATGGCAGGTGATGTTGACCCAAGTGATTTGGAGCTCAAAAACCGCTTTTCTGTAGACTTGATGTGTTCTCTTATGTAGCGTTGAGCTGGCTTTGAACGAACGCGTTACTCAGTTTCGTGAATAAAAAACGGACATTCATACCAACAGGGCCTCGACGAAGTGAAAACACAAGGGAACATACAAACAACCGTACACTGAGTTGTCGATATATTGTGGAAATACATCTAGTTTAGTTATAGGTGGTTGAAGGATTTGTAGAATTACCATTCACATCACTCACGTTCGTACATTACTCCTTCTGCCCTGGTGCAATTAATCGGGTGAGCTTGCACCAAAGTACGGTACCAACGCGAATTCTACAAATCCCGCAACCACCAACAGCTAATCACTTACCAACAGGTTTCGAAGCGTCCATGGCAGGCGGGTCAATCGACCGACAAAACCTGGGTAATTACCGGGTCGTCGTTCGAGGCGTCGAACGCACCAATCACATAGCTCAAGCGTGAGCACGCTTGCCTGTTCATATGTGAAAATTCAGGTTTCCAGTGTGTACCGATGGAGCAATACTAACAGGCTCACCTCGCATGTCAGATGTCCATCAAAACGGTATTTTCGTATATGTCCAGCTGATTTGGACTTTGTATTTGAGGACCTCAGGTCAGTTAGCGTTTCGACGCTTTCAACCTGCGGGAAAGTGTTTCTAGGTAATTTAGCTATTCGCTTTGCAACTGTACTTGCGCTGGTGCCAACTAAGTGGCCATTTTCGGGCTTTTACACGTCCTTTAACAGAAATCATATTGGCATACATGGAGGACATGCCTCTGTCTCCAAGCAATGAAACATTTCTCCTTACACAGGTGTGCCAAGGAACAGTATCATCTCACATTCTTCTACGTAGAGCATTTGTCCTCTGAATGTGACAGTACGTTTTGAGACAGTCCGTTCTTTTTCGACATCCACTGAAAAAAGAGATAAAATTTGTTACAATTATTAAGACCCAGTTGACCAAATCACCAGTACTTAACTAAGCCCCTAAAAAATGGAAAAACTTTAGTAATTGGATCTCAAAAGACTTCACTATAATCACAATTAAACAAACTGAACTCCGTCAACTTTAAATGTTCACGTGATTCAATTACTGGTTAAGAATGAAGCCAAATAGTGTCAAGTGATATTGGGCTGCAACCCATGGAGGCCAGTCGAGGATCTAGCCATTCATCAATACCTGCTTGAACCACAAAGCTGGCACTATGTATTCAAACGTCGCTATCACACCAAGAAATGCATAACTATTTCAGACATTCATTAGGATTTCCGACTTACTGTTCATCCCAACGTCAGATATCAAGACGAGTTCAAAGGTGACGTGACAGTGTCGTTTGATCTGTCGGATGGAAGAAAATATTTTCGATTTCATATTGACTAAGACGCGTGCATTCACCGCGGAAGGCAAATTCAAGTAGCAGTGAGGATCAATGGTAAATTTGGGCGCCTTTCAGATTGGTTTTTAATCAAACGAACTTTGAAATAATGTAGTGAAGATATTTGTGACGTTGAGATTTCGTTAACTGAAGTGGAGCTGAAATGTCTGTCTTATACCACAAAAACGTGCCAAATATTTCAAGTACGCTCATACTGGTGCATAACCCGACACACGTTCAAATTACGCATCGACATCTACCTGAGGGGTATATGTCTCGTTCAAAGACCGAGAAACATTTTGTGGCTGTTTAAAAACTGTTGAAATGATGGCAGCACCGCTCTTTTTATAAATCCTATCGCGTACAGTAACCCCTGAAACGGAGTACCGCCACGGAACTGATATTTGATTCTTTCTTTAGAGTAGATAGGGTAGTCCTTCTCCAGTTTTTCTTCAACCAAGCGAAACTGAACTGTGCAGTCAGTGTTTATCACGGAAAACTTAGGCTGAATTCAGGAGGGCTCTTGAAGCGTGAAGGGAGGGTCGCGGTCAACTGCTCTTAACTTCACCGGGAGCTTTGGTTGTTGCCCGAGGCTTATGAGTCACATTGTTATTTCCGAACTAACTTATTTGCATTCGCATCACTCTCGTTCGAACGGTCATCTTCTTGTCCTAATGTGTTTACTTTGATGACCGATTCGAAAGTTCTGCCGTCGATTTGCTCCTTTTTTGTTGGTATCCCCGTCGCAGGTCAATGAATGGGAAGCATCGAATACGAACGAAGCAACGAATACGCACACACCACAGTAAAGTGTTCATATGAGTAGCAGGACCCGGAGAGAGTAAATACACATTCTGAATAAGGGAACAAATGAGCTAAAATGGCACGCAACGAACGAATTTCTGTTGGTTTCCATGTGGATGAGAGTTCTGCCGACTGATCGGTTGCTCATTGAACTAGTCGCAGTAGGTAGCCGAACTGACAATGATCTCGTCGTTTCGTAAAAAGATGTGGCGCGGACGGAGCTCAGCTGGCCCACGGCGTTCGGAAATGGCGATGTATGAACTGCTAGCAGTCAGTATTATCGTTACACAATTGCTGAACCCGGTGGTCACTGCACCAGCTCATCCACACTGGCAAAAACTCAACTTTATTTGAGCCCGCTATTCAAAACAGGTCTCATTGATTTGTTCTCGAATGAATTACAGATTCAAGCAAACTTCTGCGCTACTCATCAAGCCCTTTGGGGCTTTTCTGCTCAAAGCAATATGTGGCCCAGATGTGATTTTCGGTCACCTCAAGAAACAAATCAAACTGGTCTCCTGAGGGTCTTTCTTGAGGATGAACAATCCAAAAATTAACAACTATACCTCTCCGGTCCACCGTATTTTTCGAGGATTGTTCATTGGTGAGCGCTGAGGATTTGGTGACTTACGTCAGCGCTGCCGTTAACAAAGAGTACTTCTTGCAGTTTATACAAAGTACATAATGGTCTCTTTTGTAGATAACATAACTTTTGGTTCATTAGGTTTATTCATACCATGGATAAACCGTATTAGTTTATCAGTCGCCTAGACAGAATAAACGTACCATGTGTTAACCACAAGAGGGCAAATACCGTGTCATTTAGGAAGGGTACCAATAAATACTAGGCTAAATCTCGCCGAGGTCGGAGGCCAGCTGAATATTGGATTCTACCGCAATGTGATGGCGACACAGTCACGCGGAAGAGCCACCAGAAGAGGGCTGAACAGATTGCATCAGTTGCAGGCAAATAAGACTAGTTCAAGTGGAATAAAAGTATTCACAGAGAAATGCAGGAGTCAAATAAATACTGGTTTAGCGCGCTTCCAATAAGTTGCACCATAAGGCGGCTCAGTGGATAAGGAACGTGGGATACGCAACGTCGGATTCCGGTGTCCCTGTAACTAGCAATTCCCTTAGATAACTACGACACCCACGAACGTGTCAGTAGTAATTACCACGTCGGTGGTAATTCCACTCGTATTTATAACGTGTGGTCGTTAGACTGTTGGTCTAATAGCAAAAAGGGTCAACATGTGGAGCAATATTCTCGTTATAATCTGACATTTGAAGTGAGCGTGCTGCTACTGCCCCGCCAGCGCACGGTGGGCACATCTAAATTCCCACGTCTGAACAGGCTAACGTGTTCAAGCTCGAGGGTTGCCACTGGTTCACCCAAATCTTCGATGGACAAACAAGTAACTGTCCTGGCTGTGTCCTGGCTGTGATCCGCCCGGCATGGCTAACCAGTAAGATAGCGCCCGGAGCGCATGAAACCTGTTGGACAGTTTTGACTGGTTGTAAGTTCCTGGAGGATTCGTAGAATTTACATTTGATTGCTCTTCTACCTCTCAGTCGACCGAAACAATCGAGACAGTTACTGGACCATCCTTTGAGGTACTGAGCAAACAAATAACAGCACTCCAGCAGAAGCATGTTCGTGACAAAATAGGCCCATTCAGCCTGCGCTGGAGGAGTGGTCTTAAAACATTTATCTTGCAGGTCACACGATTCTGGTATTTTCTCTTTCAGAAGACGTTTTGTTATATTTTCATTTACCTCCCAGATGTGATTGGTGATAGTGACTTTATGGTTTAAAATGTGTTCATAAAATGAGCAAATAGTGAATAACCTTGAACCGCGCGTCGTTCTTCGTTATAAATAAAGCTGAGGTCTGCGTCACGTCACGATGCACATGAGATGCACTTGATATCCAGTCTGGAGCATCAGAATACCTCAGTCGAGTCAAATAAGTCACCGATAAGCTGTATGATGCTAAGGGGCTTGTATGAAAAAAGCTGATATTGCAATAACAGGCCAGTCCACTCTAGGTTACTCTATGTAGAATGCGTGATTTAAGGCTATTTCACTCAATTGTCCAGGTATACACTGCTGGTTGAACACTCGAAGCTTATTAATACAGTGTTCAAACATTGGTTGTTTATTGGCTCAAATTTCATCTACAGATTGTGAGCACTACACTGTGAGGTGATCTAAAAGTATGGCACTCTTTTAGATTTCTTTTTGCTTCTTCAGCAACGGTTGAGTCTGGTTGCCGGATAAACTCCATGACTGGGTGAGCCAGAGAGATCCGTCGGTACAAACGGTACACATACTACCAAACGGAAATTTTCACGATGAATCGGCTAGCGCTTCCATCCATGGTTTTGAATATTTGGTACTGTCGTTTGTTAATGAACGAGGAACATTTTCAGCTGTCCCTTTTTAGAGAAGCCAATAGAAGATGCGAACCAAAGGCAAGGCAGATAACCGATACCAAAAATTCCAAGTGATCGGAAGACTTTGGTGTACTTTCGGAACAAGGCTTTCAAATGCCTTGTCTTTACAGAGGAAACTACCTCAACTGCCCCAGATTTTTGTCCTTCCGGATAGGTTGTATCTTCATGAAGAATGCGACTACTCTGAATATCCAGGCTTGCAGAACTAATAAGGTGTTGATAGTTCCCGCCAGTTTCACCCAGTCTGTAATAGTGCAATGCATAAAACAATCCTCCTATTAGCTGAACACTGACTGTAAATGTTTGACAAAAGGGAAATGACAACCGACCACTGCGACAACACTAACGTATTCAGGGCTTTCTAAAATGCCTTTAAAAGCTCCATAGATGATCTGGGTTTTTGAGGGTAAGAAAAATTAGTTGTGATATCCTCAATAAGTTGCTTGTGCAAGCCTATTCCTTTCAGTATTTTGAGACCTGAAACGCACTTCGCATAGAGTTCAGTGTATATTATTCCCGGCTTTACAAACAATCACCAATCTGTCAGCTGTCTGCTCAGTTGGCCCTTGTTTGAACACGCAACCAATACTTTGCTGGGCACGTATTCATCAGTCATGTAAATAATAAATAGGCTGTTTTCCACTTTGAAAAAATTCATATACTGTACCTACCTCGGCGAATGTTGCTCCAATTTTCGGCCGATTCAGCATAAACGCATCCGGTAGCAGCTCTCCCAATGCAACTTCCTTGATTTCCTCGTAGCCTTTGCCGAGGCTAACAATTTCGAGGTTGTCTGTAAAAAGCAGGTGAAACCGGAAGAAACTCAAAAGCGATTCGCCAAAAGTGTGCGATGCAGCGATCGTGTCCATTTTCACCTCTGTAGACATCATATAACTTGGAGGCCATTCGCCACTTTTGTTTGTGATTCGATAGGTGTATCTGTTCAAAATGAGTACCTTCTCATAGCCAATAAGTTCCACATCAACATCTAGACCGAAGAGTGATGTTGCGATTGCAGTCAGCTGTCCACGGACCATTTGGGCGTAACAGTCACGCTTGCTGCTATAAGTGACCTCCATTGTAGTGTTCGTCATGGCAGACACCACAAAAGTGGGACCCCGCATTCTGGGGTAGTTTATCTGCATATTTTGATGCACGTCATCTAAGGTATTAATAAACTGTGGAAATCCGTTTGCAGTAACTCGGATGATTCTCTCGTATCCCATTATAGAGAGGAACTTTTTATGGAAATTGCCATAAGCGAAGTAGATTTCATCTTCCGGACTACCCGTTGACTTTGCTACCAATTTAACAATGCTTGGTAACCATGATTCTGGATAGACTCGTTTTATTTGGATGCCTGCGACCTCTCCGCTCACTTGCTGGATCGCAGTCTGCCACCGTTCTTCACCGTATTCCCTGACCAGATATTGCTTCAATCCCTCTAACAGAAGACCATACATCGTTCAGTGTTCTTCGCTGTTCCTTGGGAATCTCGCCCATAAATGTTTATATAGTAGTGAGTGCATTAGTTCAGTTTAATTATTCCTGTGTGATAGCGTGGCGAAGAGCTATTAAACAGCTATTGAAAGTCGTGCACTGTTCCTCCCCTATTATTCAAGCTGAATAGGTGCATGTCAGGACACCGCGCCTTCCCACAAAAGCGAATGGTGTGGAACAAAATAATCTGAACAAAAGTGAACCTAGCTGAACAAGGTACTTAACGTAGCAGCGAAATCACTACATGGGAAGATTCTTCTTGATGCATTGCTCGAACAAGACACCGGTAAACAAATCACGATTATTCGGAAGCAGCTTAAAGTCCTTAGTGCTTACCTTGTTTGTGCTCTGAGTGTCCACTGTGCCCTCAAGTGTGAAACAGCTGCTAGGTGACATGGCACTTGTGTAACGATAAGGTTGATATTGCGGGATTTGAACGTGTACATCAACTGACATCCACTTCGTAGGCACTAATCCGGAAATAAGACGCACCTCTCAGGTCTGATTACCTTTTGCTCCACAGTTGTCATTCGTCGGGTGTTCGCGTTCGGTTTAGCGAGGTTAAGTGTGCTTTTAGCGAAAGCTGTAGGTCGGTAATTTTGTTTACTAGTAGCCCATCTATCAGAGTACCCACTTGACGGGTGTGACGTCACGAATCTAGCTGCTGTTCTTGGTGCACATTTAAACTCCAAATAACTATTGTAGGAAGTCGCTGTCCAACAGAGGTGTAGATATCCTCTCGCATGAGTAGGAACTGATTCGACGGTAAGACTGAGTATCCCGCTGGTTTGCACTGCACTCATTCACCTTATAGTACTATCTAGTAACATGGGAAGATGGGAAGTTCTCACCTTTCAAGCAAATATTATGTATGACAGGAAAGTATGCCCGTTGACAAATAGCCGGAAATGCGGGTACTCTTTGCAACTGGACAGGTTGTCGCTTGAAAAAGAGAGGGTACAACAAACGTCTTGAAATCTGACATAAAACGGGTTTTTTTATTGACCTTGGTACTGATGAGAGAATATGAAATGATTGCATCTACTAACTCCGATGTTACCGTTGCATTATTCCAATTTCCTAATGGAAAGAACTGTGTTTTAAACGTGGAAATTAATTTAAACTCTGACCACCAATCGACCGAGTAAGATCGGAGAGTATTTGTCCCTGTTAATCATATGCCACAAGACAGTCTAATGTGCGGCTCCTGATTACTCACCCAGTTTTTTTTCAATTTAGAATGGCATACAGTAACCAAACTAATTGCACATGTGTATCTGTCCTACATTTTCAAGCTTCGCAATAGGGCACTCCTTTATTGAATATCGGAAGCCTAAGAGACATTCCGAACCGACCGTGCTAGAGTCAGCAATCGAAAGAAGCTTAAACAACATATGTCCCTGGGACCACAACGGACTGCACAAGAATGAGACTAGTTTAAAATCACAGGTGTTTGCATCTGTCAATCGGGTGGCTGAAAATTGTGGTTTTAATCAGATATCTCCCAAACCCTAATGAAATTCTAAAATCTACGGTTAATTCCAACGAAATGACTTCTGTAACGGGTCAGTAAATTTTGCATGATGGGCGTGGACAACTTCAGCTGTCCATCCCCTATACAATAAATTTGTTTTGAACAGCAAAACAAGTCTACGAGCCATAGATTAAAGTGGCCTTTAACTATCCCATGATGTGAACCATCTATAAGCTCTCAAAATCTGGAGCTATTTTAACTGCTTAACCATCTATCGGACGTGCAACAGGGATCTGGTGAATGACGTGCTACAAAATCCAGACCCAAGTAGATTATCCTTCCCTGTTACACGAGCTGTAAGCTGCCACTTTCCAAATATCAGGAGAACAAGTCTGCAGAACGTATTGTCTGCTGAACCTTTGGTACTTGGCACAGAGAACTAGACAGTCAGTACGCACTGACTATCTCTCCTTGCATTGGAACAAAACTGCACGATGAAAAACCTCCATAGCTGATGTGACTCCCGGAACGAAAGGTACCGAATTTGGTAGCAAGTTGACTGGAGGGAAAACAATAGCATTTTTAATCTGAGTCCTGATATAACTTATGCTTTAGCCAGTAACCTATACGGTTCCATTATCTCTCCCCAGCTCAGCAGTGCTTTCAACTTCCAGCACGTCGTATTATGGTGGGTTGCAGTAACAGTTTGTATCACGGCTTGGTAATAAGTATAATGACAGCGAGCATTTGTACGAATGCCGATGAAAATGAAAATGTAGGCACAGGTTACTAAGGATGCGTTAGCCAAGGAACCTCTGCAAGTTGCTGCAATGAGGTGAGATTTTGCGAGATAGAGTCTCGGGAAACGCTCACATATTCGACAAAAAGTACAACCGGTTATTTACCACAAGATAAGGAGTTCGTGTTTTGGTATTATTCTGCATCAAGTTGCTATGAAAGATTTCTGTCAACATCATTAGCAGCGCTTAAAAGACCAATATTTTATACGTCCCAGTGTTTTGATTAGCGATGTATTTGAATATTGACAGACATGATGGAGTAGTCGCGAACGAAAAATTGATCACAATCAATATCTTAATACTTACTACTGGTCGCTTTCGGAGCGCTTTATTATTGTTAACCGCACGTTCCCATGGTTGAGTCATGTCACCGATGGGACAGCGAACAGAGCGAAAATCAGTAATATCCACTCTCCATCAAAATAACCTTTAAAAAGTCGCACATTTCAATGGTGAGTAAGAATGCACATGTGGCCCAGCCGTTGCGAGGGTTGATCCCCTATGTTTTTCAAACTCTTCACAGGAAAGTTACTAATCCGTCCGTTTGGAGTGGAAGCAACTCCACCGATGTCAACCATTCTCCAGCAAAGTTTGACATGGCTTTTGGACGCCGGTTTTGACCAGCAAATTATCTGAATCGGACTGACTTTTGGACGTCCCGAAGCCATCGGTCAAACTTTGGCAGATGTTTCCTCCTACTTAACAAGCTACTAAATTGTTGAAAGTAGTCAGTAATTTTTCTGAACATCCATCTAATCAATGCACTCTGGCATGGGGAGGCTGCTTGCGCGCGGGACAGTCTGCTGCCACATGCTAGGTTGTCTTAGACCTTTGTGGGGCTTATCAGTTAGGTGAAGTCCCCTACTTTCCGTCGGCTGGATTTTCCAATTCAAAACCGCCAACACCAAATTAATTTTCAAATGTATGTAATTCGGCAATTGTTCAAATAGAACATAAGGTTACCGGAAATTCAGCACTACGCCTACCTGATAAGCCCCAAGAAGGACGAAACCGGTCTTGGACTGCCTAAGAGTCTTCAGCAACCCTATGAATACTGTATTCAAAATATACGTGTTATCTTGCAGAATCAATAGCAGTTCCGATGACATTTCTGGACACAGCTTCTGAACAAAGCCTTGAAACAGTACAAACTCGATCGGTGCTTGTTTGGTGTACTTAATAATAATAATAATAATAATAATAATAATAATAATAGCAATAGCAATAACAATAATAATAATATAATAATAATAATAAGGCGAAACACCTTCCTGGTTATGAGCAGTTTCTGGGTTCTGTGAGATCGCTTCATGTTGGTAATGATACCGATCTGAGTGAACGCGTTTACTGTCAGGATAGCATTTCGCGTCCTGAGTGAGTGAGTGCTCAAACACGAACCCACTATTTTCAGATTTGATAAGTCAGATGCCCCGAGTGTGTGTATGCGGATTAATGGTGGCAGACATACAGCGAATTTTAGTCGAACCTTGACTTGTGAGCAAAAAGCATACTCTCGAACGGTTAGGTTGTGCATCGAACCTATATTCATAATCTATCGGATTTTAGAGCAGCGCCATATCTAAAGGGGCCCCAAAACTCTAGTATTCTTTGACTTCAGCGGATGCTCGACTATGTCATTATTCCAGTTCTTCCTATTGCACTTCTTCTAAAGCGATGCTCCGGTTACGCTTGAGCATGGTCTGTTCCGGGTGTGACAGTATATAAGAAGCCTTCCACCAGACGTTCCCATTCAAATAAGTCGTCAGTGCAATGAGGGAGCTGACAACGGAGAGTGTTAAGAATTTCGGCTTTCATACCACCGCTGGTCAGTATCCTGTCGATCCAGAGTGGGCCAGTTTTCTAATCGTTTCAAACAAACGGTAGGCTTAAATGCTATTAGGAAAGAGTAATGCAATCATCCCTTAGTATATACTCTGCACCTACACTTTGCAGAGCCGTGTTTCAGAATGTACACTGTTTGGACATGTCCCCGCAATTCAAAGGAAAGTCATAGAGGAAATTTTTACATATCTTAAAAGTTTCACTTGGTTATATTACCTCAAACATAGTTGTATCTGGTGAAGCTATTGAATGAATCTGAAGACCCAACTTATAACATTTTTGTGCCAACGGATCCCAAGGGTCCTGTCCACTGGAACTAACCTTGTTGTATAGTTACGAAACATAACTGCGAATAATCTCTACTGTCTTAGGAGACCGACCACTAGTGTCTCAGAGCGTTTGCAAATGTTGAGTGACGCCAATAAATCCGCGATTGCGCAATCAAAAAGGGGACATGCAGCATGTACTTCAGTCGCAGGAAACACCCACTCTCATAAAGTGAGTTTGACTGATCATGTGCTATGCGTGCTGAAGCATCGTCTACCGAGGCGTGTGTTCCCCCCCCCCTCCCCCCCGGCCGATTCACGATACAGCAGACAGCGAGGTGGCAAGCTTGTGATTTGGAAGGCGTCAAGATAACGTCAAAAATTTCGGTTGTCGTTGGCATGGTCCGATTTAGAGGATGATGTCCCCCTCCGAGCTTGACAGAAGACTCAGCAATCCATGTTATTCAACCGGTGTTAGTAGTGTTCGTTCTACCGATTTACGTCAAGCCTGTTTGATACAGCATTTCCAGTTGTCGCTAGGCCAGTATCAGACGTTGTCCTGACAACTCTATTTTCTCCATCTTACTTGTACAAAAATAGATTTTTGTACGCCCGTGGAGCACCAGTGGGGATGACAGTGTTGCAGCCTATGGCAACGGGTCTCGTACTGATCACGATGATAATGGTAAGCACACTTCAATCCCACTTGATGGTGACTGGCAAAAATAATCTTGGATACAGACATGTCAAGCAAATGTAAGATGACCACGATTTCAATAAATCTCCCAACCATTCTTTATTTTGTGAAGTTAGTTTTTAGTGGAAAGTACCCGGCTATAAGTGGGTGTTTTTTTTCGATCACTCGATGCTTCCGTCCGAAACTAGCGGGACGTTTTCGGCAGAATCCTAAACTTTCGCGGTGCTTTTGGTTAACTGTGAAGTTGCAGACTGCTCCATAATTTCACTCACAGTTAAACCGGTACGAACTGCTCAGATGAATGTCCATTGGTGTGGAAGTTTAATCACACTAGTATTACCTATTTCAGTGTTTAGTGTGCCTCCATCTGAAGTATTACACTATGTTGAGGTGAAGAAACTACCTTAATGCAAGCACTTGTACTGTCTGCCATTAGACCGAGACCATAAGTGCTCATAGCATCATTGAGAAATTTGTGTTAGTGTGAAAAGAGATAACCACAAAACATGGACAAAAGTGTGCTGAGTTCTGCTACGGAACTTTGAGCCACGAGTAGGTGTGACCATCCTGAAGATCAAAAGCAAGAGTTGGTTTCGAAAGGCTACGGTGCAAATTACGCACAAGGAAGCAACAAGCCTAATTGTTGTGGAGATTTTGTCCTGTAAGTGAAGCCAATCTATGCTGAAAAGCCGAGAAGCACTGTACAGCTGTTTCATCCTTATTGGGAATCATCAGCAGTGCGCATCTCACGAAACTCCGGAGAATATCGAACCCGCGACCTCCTGGCTAGTGGTTAGATTGGCTTCACTTACAGGACGAAATCTCCACAAAAATTCCCAAATCTCCTCACGCTACCAACAAACCTAATTGTCTACGTTCGTGGCGTCAACGTGCGCGCAATTCTCTCACTGACCGGCGCAGCACAGCGTCAATGTCGCCTTGGTGGTGTGGATTACAGTCATCTCTCCGTCGGCGATTCTGTGTTTCTGATTGGCGGCGGAATCACACGGGTGTCGGGAGGGGACAAGTCAGATCAGGCCCAGCAGACAGAACACAAGCGAGGGTGGGTAGATGGGGTCAGTGACTCACACGCGCACACATACTAGCATGTCTCGGACGAGACGGCCTTTGTTGTAAGATGAATGGCAGGTAGGGGGGCCGTGACGTAGCGAAATAGGTGGAGGTCAATAAGCACACAGCTGGAACACCTAAATGAATGGGGGGAATTATCATGCTGTCAAGTTACACTCGGTGACGTGAATGTAGCAAATCCAGTTGAAGAACATTGAAGCGAACTTGAAACCCCGGATACTGACTGGAATTGCACCAACCATCTTTATCCGTCAAAGTGAGGAACAACCTCCACACAGTAAGATGAATAGTTTTCAGGATTACCCATATGCCTGTGAAAACTCTGGACAGCTCACTACAAGTTTCACTCTTCCTGGGGGTCAGGAGGTAAGCGTGGTCCCCGAATTACCATCAAGCTTTATTCTAAGTCAGTTTTTGGAAGACCAGTTTTAAAAATCATGAGTGGCTATAAAAACCAACCAGTTCCCACGAATGCCAGCAGAAAGCTAAGATACGGTTAAGGCTCTCAAAATGTAAAAAAAAGCATGTATTTTATCATCCGAATGTATAAACGAGGCCCAGATGCGTTGTTCGGATCCAAAGAAATTGCGGAAAAGAGAATGGCTTTCTCGCTACTTTATGTAAGCCTTATAGTTGGCGACGTGGAACGGAATGTTGCTACTGACTTGTTCAGCGAGCTGTCATGTAGATGAAATAGACTAAACACAACGTGGCTTTCATCCGACGACATCTATCTAAAAATTCAGCTGAAGCGCACTTATCCTACTGCGACTTCGTCATTATCCGGCATCCCCAGGAGATTGGAGTTCGCAGTCGGTCGTTTCATTCATACTACGATGCGTTACTTGGATTTTTGTACTCAGAGATAAGTCATTTCCTTCCATGGTTGGTGTTTGGAAAAAGCCTTGGAAAACAACCTATGGATAGCTGAAAACGATTCAGACAGTGTAAATTTACATGATAACTGTATTTTTCGGGCGTATTTCCATATCTCTTTTAAGGACAGAGCGCAGTTTTTGTTCTTGCCAGAACCATCGATTACTTCAGGTTGCATACGATTCACATTGGATGGACCTCCTACACTGGATTACTGCAAACAGAGTCAGCTGCGTACAAAGTGGACAGGAATTTTCGGCAACGCTTTCGAGACCTGGCACTACTCATCGGCTAATTTACGATGGAGTGTCAGCTTACAGCAGGAAAAGCTATACCTGCTAGGGTTTTTCTGTTCTTATTGTGTACAACGTAATTCACTGTTTTGTTGTTTCCGTTTTGCGCCCAAACCGCCTTTCTTGTTTTTAACCTGAACGTATACCGCTCTTTGACCTTGTCATTGCACGTCTTGTCTAAATCAACACGTGCGTTTCGCTATCTTGTGACCACGTTGCCTTGAGTCGATGTGAACTTTGGGATCCCTTTTGGAATTAGCAGTTCATAAACCAGTACATAGAAGCCGGCGTAATCCAACGATATGAGGTTTGTATAATTCTATTATTTTATTGTATTCATAGTGCCGCATTTGATGATAAAACTCCATTTGAACGATTTGACTTTTGGTGTTTTGCGCGTAACTCAACGTGGTCCAACTGATTGCTGGAAACAATCAATAATACCGATGTGCATAATTTGGCAATATATGTGAGGTTTGGAAGGTGGCACTGTGCTATACAGCTGCTATACAAAATTTCACAGTTTCACTATCCTGGCATAGAGACTATTGATGTAACGAGCACCCCCCAGGTGCAGTAGCACTTTAGTTAGGGGTTGAATAGAATATTGTTGTGCACTCTCCACGGTGATGATTCCCCTTCCAAGTGTATCTCACGCGCATCACGGTGTATACACCTGCTTTTAATTTACAGATTCCCTTATCAGTTCAAAGACGTGATCAATGCTTCATGTTTCATAAGCTGGCTAGACTAAACTCACAAACACCAGGGTGAGTAAATTTACGGCTAGGTCACAACTTAATTGTTTACAGCGACTCGTCTGTACACAGTGGACTTTAACCTCGTGTGCATAACAAGTCGAATGCGTATGCGAACACACTAATTTCTAGGACTAACAGAGTGGTCTTCCAACTTCAAGCATGGCACCACAGGAGCCATTCTAAATGTACGATTCGACAAGAATCAGACCCTGAATATGATCGTTCACGTCTTCTCCTGAACATAATGGAATAATTTACTTCCGTTGTGCTAGCTCTGATGGTAATCGTGTTGTATCATCCCTACGCCCCTTGGTTCCATTAAAAACGAGCTAAGACACTGCACACGCAGGCTGTTCTGCATGGGCAAAAACGACCGATTCAGCGGGGATTCAGGTGGAGCCAAATTATTTTGCACATGAGTGCATTTTGCCAATGGCGTTCAATTAGGTTTAAAGTAGAATATCCAGTTGACGGAAATTCAGGGACTGCATCTACCTGATGAGCTCCTAGAATGGCAAAACCAGTTATGAGCTGTCGAGGATTTTTCACCAACCTTGTGAGTCGCGTTTCCCATCAGGGAAATATGTTTTGATATCTCGAATATCTTAGCAACTGAAACATGAGGCGACATTCGTGCTGCACATTCAATTGAAGAAGAACACCATGAAGGAGATATTTAGCTAGGATTTAGTTGAGTATCGCGCTGGGACCAAATTACTTTTCAAATGAGTATAGTTCACGAAAAACACTCACATTTTAATAACAGCCTACAGCTGTCAAACATGTGCGTTTATATATATGCTCTATGCGGTAATGGGCTCCCAAGTCACCGCATCACTGGTATATCAGTGGTTGCCTGTTCGTTCACCAATACGCGGTTGTTGCGCATTTTTCAACGTTGAAATGCTCTTTTGAACCATAGGATGGAAAGTTGCTTCAAAGTGATCAACAAAGCGGATATAATTAATTCAAAGAACAAAGGGTACGATTAAACAGCGCAGCAGGCTGGTAGAATAGGGGAGAAGAAAATCTGATGTTACATCGAAAGACGCCGGTGTTACACAGATGAGAGAAGGAGAATTTTATCCTTAATCTTTTATACTATGAACAGAAAGAAAGGATAATCAAAGTGATCATCACGAGATAAATGGGAACACTCGCTTAGTTGTGACCTATCTAATGGCATTTGTCTGTCCAGAGTAATCGAAGTGGACAAAAATTCCATAAAACGCGCCTAATGGTGGAGCAGACTTTATGTAGGACAAACAACTCAAAAGGCTAAAGAACTATACAGAGATAAACAAGCAAAGTTTAGCCATGGCAGAGTTTTGATGCTTCCCGTTATTTTGCAATCATATGAGCCCGCACTACTAGAATATTTTCACTTTGTGGTTGAGTTCAATCGGTCCCACATAACTGGAGATGAATTCATCTCATCCGGTGCTGGTTATGAAGTTAATGTTGGTCTCGGCATACAAGCGGATAAATTGAAACAAGTATTTTCGCCAGTTAAAATGATAGGCAGTTGAGTGTTGCATGCAAATCTTCGAATTTTTTCAGCGCGCTACCTGGGGTTGTATAGAAAGATAGCTAACAGATACCCCAGCATATTGTCATTGCTGAAATGTGTTCTTACACGAGGTATAGCAAAGTTAACTATCGCATTAGTCATTACAAGCGACTTCACAGTCTATTTGTGAACAAAAAATCAAATTCAATATAACGATGTGTTTTCCACAGGTGTATAAACGGTCGAATGCGCGTCTAGACTAGCCAGTCCATTAAAATGATCAAAGGTTATTACGGTTTTCATTGGGTTGATAAGGGGGACGGAAATGAAAAGCTGGTTTGTGATACCACTGCTTGTCTTACCAAGAGTGACCATGAATCCAAGTTGTTCTCACACATGGGGCTTGAAACGCCTTATCGCTTTTTTTCCTCAGTAAACTGTAATAAAATAGACGGTTATCATTTCGACACTCTTGGGTCCCCTGCATTTTTTACAATTGAAGAGGCGGTCAGAAGCAATTCTAGATGGAAATTTGCAGCCCAATTAGTGCCAGATACTTTGGAAAGCGTTCAGAAATCCTAGACCTACTGCTAGTTATACCGACATCAAACCTAGAGATAAACGTGAATGACTGTAGTCTGTCTGTCGTAGACATCCAGAGTCGATCACCATGATGGTTTTTCGGTGTGGGTGAGACAGCGTACTCTTCAGATGATCTTATGACACCCAAATTTTTCCAAATAAGAAACTGAATGCATTCGTTTCTATGCACTCATGGAGTGAAACTAACCTAGTTCGTTTACCGTTCGCAGTGTGTTCCAATGCCTGCGTCGTTTGAAAACCTACCTAGTGAAATAAATTGCTCTGAAAGTGGAAACGGAATCGTCTTTAGGACAACCGGTGGTATAATGACCATATGCATAAATTAGGAATTTGGGCGACTTCTACTCTCTCGTGGGAACAATCATATAGAGTCCATCCTTTCTGCTCGACTTCATTCCAGATTTAGATTAGCCTCCACATATCACATATCCATAATATTGTGTGGGAAGATTCGCGGATCAGGATTTTTCCTGTAATTATCTTGAGCATCCTATCGATGAGGTCCAATGTGCACTCTAGCAAATATTTGCGGATATCTGCGAAGGTTTTTCATAAATTTTTCTTGAAAATATTTCATTTCCTAGCTGAAATAATCCCACCATATCAGTGAACCCTGAGCTACAAATAATATGTGAAACATAAGACTTTTTCACACCTTCACACAGGTCTGTTATCTTCATGCCCAATGGGCAGTGTTTTTCAAATACCGAAGTCATGGTAGTCGATATGCAACTGGATTCAAATTGCACAGGTTAGTGTTCAAAGCGATATTATGTGAAACCCCTTCTGGAATTATAAAACCTTATTCGTTCGGAATGCATATAAACCATATGCCAAGACATTCGTCACCTGTTACAACAAAAGAACAGAATGGATAAACACTGTTACTTTCGTGAATGTATCATTAATCCTCGTGATAATATTTACTGATCAGTTGATCAAAACGGTTAGGGTTGCAAAATATACTGAATTCTCCGTGGAAGGTGCACGCAAACGGGAGTTTTAGGGACCACTGCCTTACAATAACCACATTTGGTCAGCCCCAGTACAGACATTTACGAACGAAGATTCCACCACTCTGTTAGAACACATCTCACTTGAAGTGAGAAAATGCCCGTAAAGGTAAAATTAACATACTCACTAGTCCGGCTAATAAGCTGCTCTCAAAACAGACCACCTCCCAGTCATGACAAAATCACTCTGGTCCCTCGAGATCTTGCTTGAAATCGACGGTTTTTGGAAGACTGCCCTCGAGCTCTCAACAAAACCTACTTTAGGAGTCTTTAAAGGGCTGCCTTTCTTCGCGACAATTACCAGGGTGCGAAATCCATATTTTTTCCCTATATCAGGACATCATTAGGCGAAAGACTACCGGCAGTACACAGAAAATTGTTTCCCAACGTACTTGAGATTTCTAAAAAGCTATGCGAACACTGAATACCACGATAACCTTTCAGGAGTAGACTCCTTTAAGTATATGCCACTGCCCTAAGGAGGACAAAGTTGCATTCTAGACCATCCACGAGCAACTGGATACTATAAAGTCCATTTTGGTGGTGGATTGAGAGGTGGAAGCTCGATCGTGTGCATACCAACGATAAGTCGAACCTACATTACGAAAGCAGTGAAGCTGGTAGATCCATTACGTAAAACATTAGTTCCATCCAGCCGGGAACCTCTGAATTTTTGTGTAGGCCAGTGAGTCCCAAACTTTCAGCTCATCACCACCTAGTGTACAGTGTCCGACATCACAGCCTCTCTTATTTTACGCACCATATTTTTACACTAAAGCCAGAATTATTCTAAAAAACTTTTTGGTGGAAATCGTCACACATTCGTACACTTAACAGAGATCCATCGCAGTGGAGACCACTCCTCTCGGGCAAAGGTACGATTTAGTGTGCAGTTCTTCAAAAAGATTACCACAATCTAGAGAATCTTACCGCTCCATCTTAGAATAGTGTTCCGCATACCATATGAATTGGCTGACACTGGCAGTCCACTGCTGGCACCCCTTAGAATGACTGATTCTGGAATAAGGATTTGCAGTCTAGCACATTATCAACCGTCACAATACGCATCAAGCATCCTCCAAAAATTAGCAGGAGATAGGTTTATTGCTCAATGATCCTGCCAGCGTAAGCCACGTAAGTGGAAGCTACTCACAAGGTTGCTGAAAACTCTTCGACAGCCCACGACCGGTTTCGCCCTTCTTGGGGCTCATCAGGTAGGCGCAGTCCCCGAGTTTCCGTCAACCTTATGTTCTACTTGAACCCAAATTGGCTGGTTTCGACAAATACACTCATTTGCCCCAAGAAGGTCGAAGAATAGCATGAACGAGAGATTCAGTTGAGTCTCCCGTGAAAACCAGATTGATTTGCAAATGAGTGTATTTGTTGAGATACGTATATGGAAGTTTTTCAGAACACCGTAGCCCCCATCAAATGATGGTCCGATCACATATCAGCAGATGCGTCATCAACGTACCACGAATTGTTCATTATTCCCCAATATACCCGGGGTAGTGTGTAATCATAAGGGTTATACCAAGGCCCACACCAGGCAACATCATTAGTAGTAACCACGAGAAGCATAGTAGTATACAACAAAGCACTTATGGACAAATGTGTGTTTTTTTGAATGAGCGCAACAAACGGGTTCAGACGACCACGGTTTGTTTATTTGCACAGATACATTGCATTAGGTGAAGATACATGCAAACAATGTTTTATACGAGAAAACAATAAAGTATATTTCGAAGTCGTGTAGACGCTAAACGAGACAGACTGGCAGTTAATTACAAATAGCCACATTAGTAAACAATAGGTTCCTTATAAATAACACCCTCCCTTGAAAACAACATTCAGCTCCATACTTCTCGAAAGGCTACACTCCTCATCTTCTAATAAAGGTTACTCCACAATAAACTGGTGACGCCAAATATCATTCTGACAAAGACTATGATGCAGAATTCGCGCACTACAGTTTACTTTTACAAATGGCATGAATCCACTGATTTTCCCCGTAGGTGATTGCTACTCCAATAAAAATGGTTTTCAGTCGCATGGCACACAAATGACGAGAGTTCTTCCTCTTTACAGGTACCTTCCAGGACGGATTAAGTATCGAAACTGATCAATTCTGGTGGGTCCTCGTAAGTGTCGTTTAAAGTTGGGACAGCTTTATTGCAATTTGTTGCTTTAGAAAGACCAGCTGAAAGTAATATTCGCTTTTAAAGTTGGTCTTTTCGAAAGGACGGAAGTGTGTACCTGTACTCTCGACAAAGCAACTCAGAGGACCAGACCAAAGCGGTCTTTTTTGCGAGTTGGTCTGTTGTCAGGAGGATCTCATTACTTAAATAAGCTTCAAAAGTCATACCAAGTACCCTCGCGAAGCGGCCGCTTATGTGCGGGTGCTCAAACAAGGTTATCCTGGGAGCAGCATTATTCCAGCGTCATTTGATCGCCTCTTTCATTGGTATTCGACAAAAACCATCCAGACCACCAAATATGAAAACACGACGAATGCACTCGATAGCCC
>SJOL01007811.1:334451-384877 GCA_004794785.1 Opisthorchis felineus | reverse complement strand
GGCTACACTCCTCATCTTCTAATAAAGGTTACTCCACAATAAACTGGTGACGCCAAATATCATTCTGACAAAGATTATGATGCAGAATTCGCGCACTACACTTTACTTTTACAAATGGCATGAATCCACTGATTTTCCCCGTAGGTGATTGCGACTCCAATAAAAATGGTTTTCAGTCGCATGGCACACAAATGACGAGAGTTCTTCCTCTTTACAGGTACCTTCCAGGACGGATTAAGTATCGAAACTGATCAATTCTGGTGGGTCCTCGTAAGTGTCCTTTAAAGTTGGGACAGCTTTCTTGCAATTTGTTGCTTTAGAAAGACCAGCTGAAAGTAATATTCGCTTTTAAAGTTGGTCTTTTCGAAAGGACGGAAGTGTGTACCTGTACTCTCGACAAAGCAACTCAGAGGACCAGACCAAAGCGGTCTTTTTTGCGAGTTGGTCTGTTGTCAGGGGGATCTCATTACTTAAATAAGCTTCAAAAGTCATACCAAGTACCCTCGCGAAGCGGCCGCTTATGTGCGGGTGCTCAAGCAAGGTTATCCTGGGGGCAGCATTATTCCAGCGTCATTTGATCGCCTCTTTCATTGGTATTCGACAAAAACCATCCAGACCACCAAATATGAAAACACGACGAATGCACTCGATAGCCCATTGTCCAAACGACTAAAGGGTCTACTGGTTTCGCGAGCAGTGAGAGAACGACAAGGTTGCTCACTGGAACTCAAATTAGATCAAACATATTTCACTACCTCTCAATTCGTTAATGAGATGGGTACAAGTTAGAACGGAATGGACAAAGCTTGACTCATCCAAGAAAGCCAGTGCACAATGAGTGGTTGTCATGGGTGAAACATAATTCATGTCATTTGTTCAACGTGTGCTGCAGCTGCTCCACAGCACTGATTTATTTTCGCAAAAAAGACCATGGCGTCGCTGGTCAGAAAGGTTGGAAGAACCAGATCCATGCTTTGTGAACCATTGTTATATATGGTGAATAGAGGAAAACTAATAAGATAGTGACATACCATGAAATAAAAACGCACTTACCAAGTGAAATTGTTTCAATGAAGCAACTAGCTACTCCGATACTGGAAGGGCACATCTATCAGTGACCAGTCCATCTTGAAGAACAGTGTGGATAAACTACACAACTGATATATTTTTTACGGAATAATAAAAAACGTTCAATGAGTGTTCATAACTGTCTGGAACAAACACGTATAACCTTATGGAGGCTGCCAAATGAAGTTTTCATCAGTCGTGTTTTTTTTTTTGAAAGGGTTTTGACAAACCTAGCGGGAGTTTGAAGAAGACACCGTAAATCTCCAGCACCCTCAACTGCAGTGGCTTGGTCGTGTTCAAAGCATGCCTAGTCATCGTCTACATTTTCGACCATAGTTCCCCCTGCCTTTTCGGAATGGAGCAAAATGCAAGGTGGACAACGTCTGATTGGTCAGAGGGGTGTGAAAGAGATCACGAAGAGTTTTGGTGTTATTGGTGCGGTCAACCTTTGTTGATGGAGTCTCTGTGACCCCCCGTAAGATGGGCTGGGGATATCGCAAGAAATGATGGCCAATCAGTGTCATTTTGTTTCCAAATTTTTATTGGGCTTTTGGAGGTAGACTGACACCAGGTTCCTTCCATCTCACTTCTTTTCTTCTCTCATTTACCGACAAGGTTAAAGATAAGTAAATGAACTCTGGTTGTACGGAAGTGAAGCGTCTGTGATGGGCACTTATATTAATGTCTCTGATAAGGATGATGATCGTCATCATCATCATAATCATCATCATTATCATCATCAGCCCCAAAAGTTCGGAGATGTGAGAGATTGTATTGTCTACATGAATGCAAGCAACACTGATAAAAGTGAGGTGACCTTCAAACCAAAACTTCTCATGCCGTGGTGATAGCAGTCACAGAGAAGTGTTTAAAACCGGAGTTCTGTACGGACAACTTATATCCTCTGGTAAATATTAACCACAGCATTGATAGAGAGGTTGATTGGCTTGATGGTGGGGTCGTATGAAAGCGGCGTAGTCGCAAAGATCCATGTCACTTGTGAGGATTGTAGTGAGTGGCTAAATCGGGAGTTGGAACGGAAGCAGACAGCTAGAAAAGTGAAACTTTTAATTATGGGAGACAGATGGAAACCACGTCGAGTGTGCCGTCAGAATGACAGAAAAATCGCATTGCTGAGTGACCCACGACCAGGCAATTTCAAGTGCCCAACTAACATCACGTGTTCTACTTTCTGTCTGCTGACTGATTTAGGCACTCATTCCAACCCAAACATATGATTTGGCCTTGTGTAACTTTGCAAATATGCCGCTTCTGCATGAATGTTTAGACCGCAAGAATAACAACTGAGTTTCAATGTGCGCAAGTCATGGTGTGCCATAGAGCTGACATCTACAATTTCATCAGGAGGGGACAGATTTTTCACTGAAAATAGTTTACCTGCATCGGTGGCTAAACTCACCTCCTGGGGAGAATGTTGAATTCCGTAACAAGCTCATGGAGGTGATTTTTAACCCACATTCTTGGCCCTAGAGGATTTTATCGCTCCAGAAGTAAGCTAGCATTGGAAGATGCTTCAAGCGGATCTTTCGTAACATTTCTGAAACACACAGCCCTCATTCAGAATGCAGCTGAATCAACCCGATGGAGACTAAGAAACAGGAGAATGTCATCGCAAGAATTTCGAAAAATCTAAAATAACTGCCTCCCTTACAGCCACTTGGCAACATTAAACACATCTGAGTTCAATGGGTCACATAAAGTCTCTGCAGAAGATTGTCGCGAACGGTGGCAAATGGAGTGAAAGCTACGGGCGGAAGAACGTAGGGATTAGGGCTAGTAAAAATTGCTCATTACAATCCAGAGGCCTACTTTGCTTAGGTCTGTCAGGTCGCCGCTCCGACAGGCAGTCGGAGATTTAAAAGATCAAGATGATCAGTCTTCAAATGGAAATTTGGATGACATTCTTTACTTAATGCACTACTCATAAGATTGCTGATAATTCTTCGACAGCCCACGACCGGTTTCGCCCTTCTTGAGGCTCATCAGCTAGGCGCAGTCCCCGAGTCTCCGTCAACCTTATGTTCTACTTGAAACCAAATTGCACGAAATTAGCTAAATACACTCAGTTGCAAACATCACAAACGGGAGATTCAGCTGGGTTTCAGCTGAGTCTCTCGCAAAACCAAATTGGTTTGCAACTGAGTGTATTTGACATTCTTTACTCTTTCAAGAAATTTAACCCAAAGATCCAGGATGTGACACGAATATGCATTCTCTAAGCATTTTGGGTGCAGTAGGACCGGACGGCGGGCCCACAGATGCATAGAAAGCTTTAACATGAGTAAAGCAACGGGGATTCAGCGTATTCGCTCAGTCACAACTCGGTGATTTGCCTCTTAACTGAGGCAAGCCGTCACCGGCATATATAACACGTAGAGATTGGGGTAATCCATATGTTTGGAAGGAAGCTACTATAACCACATTCACAAGGAAGGTGATAAAAATATGGCCTCTAATTACAGGCCCGTTAGCTTTACGCGTGCAACCCTAAAAGTACTAGATCAGATTTCAAAAGACAAATTGATGAAACTTGTAGCGGAAAATGATCTTCTGTCAACAAATCAGCATGGATTTGTCAGAAAAATGTCAACTCTAGAATGTTTAAAAAAACAAGTCAGTAAGCCTCAAGATAGAAATGGATATTTAGACTTCTGAAAGGTTTCAGACTCAGTGGATCATCGAAGTCCATTGTTGAATTTCACCCAGTTCTAAATTTTGCCTAAAATTCTGAGGTGATCGTAAACCTCTTTATTGGGAAGAACATTCAGTGCCGTAAAAGAACAGGCTCAGGCTGGACTTCGGTATGCTTACTGTGATGTCCCTGGGGGATCCGTTTCCAGTCCATACCGTGTAAAGGACTGAACTATAACATATGATAGACAGAAATGCCATCGTCTAGTAGACAATCCAGGGGAAACGTGGAGGTAAATGGACCAAATGGGAGAGGAGTGTGAGGTTAAATAACTTGGGGTCTAACTTAACAACGGTTGAAGAGTCAGTGCACAGCATCAAACTGTTGCGGCGACAGTGAATAAGGCGATTGCCTGAGAGAACAGTATTTCTAGAGGAAAAGATTTCAGTTCAATCACATAATGCTGTGGTAAAACCTCATTAGGAATAATTTGCACAAACCTGGAGACTGCGGTCGAAAAAGTGCATCGCATCCCCTAAAACAGTCCAGCGATATTCCAGATGATGAGTCAGCAGGCGAGAGGTTTTATGTTACGGAAACCTCTTCTTACTAGTGAGGGGCAATGTTGACCCTATTGATATTCTGACAGCTGACAGATATAAACACTTCCAGGTTTTTTCACCGTACTCGAAACCAGTAGCCCAATAAGAAAAGCTCCACAAAAAGTTATTCGTAATCTACCAGGATAAGTTGCCATCTGAAGTGGTGGGTGATTCCAAGATCTAAGACGCTTGCTGTGGTGTTCCTGTAATACATTCAGGCACTGTTCGGCTGCCGTGCGATACGCTTTGTCAGGCCATCTTGACTATAGCCAATTTTTTTGGTTCTCCTGAAACGAAAACGAGTCAAGAGTAAGTCGGTACTTCACCTATTGATCAGGGCATCGACATACGTAACTTTAGCTCCAGGTGCAACAGCTCGAGGACTTATTGGCTTATGCTGCTAAGTCCTGAGCTTCTGTTTTGCCTTGCGGCGGCTTGTGAATTTGTTAAAACTCTAATTTATCCTCCAATCTCCTCGTATGCGTGATGGTCACCTGAAGTTTCTTCATTTGCGAAAGTTTACCCTGAATCAATTATTTGTCAGGGTAACTTGATTCTGCAGATCTACGCGTAGAGATGCTGTAGTCAGCGGTGCCAACGGCAACAAGCTACTACTCCATTCTAAGTATACGGTTCCACAGTGTGAAAAGCTAAGATTAACATCCAAATTTGAGGACAGTCACTGTCACTTCAGAATCTATCATGATGTTCAATTGAGTCAGCGGGTGCAGCAATCCACATCACCATTGATTAACGCAACACTAATGGTAAATCTGAGATTTCCAATCAATTGGGGGATGTTTGGAACCGATTAGGTGGTCACTGTTTCGGAGCTGTGGATTTATCGCTGGGCAAAGTTTTGCTTTTGACACAAAGCTTCTTCGCGCTAAGTGAATGAGTTGATCGAGTTTTAAAACAGAGCAACAATCGGTGAGATTTCTTACCACTAGTCGTCTCAATTGGTGCTTTATATCAGTCGGAAGTTCTCGTTCGTTGGTTAGTTTGGATGACTAAAACTTACGATGGATTGGCTATCGGGGATTGTTAGTAAATGGAATCAAGATTTTCAGGCTTGCTTTACTGGTCTAGGAATGGAATGGAATACGCCTCTGGGGTGTAGTTCACAGATTTTGTTGGCCCATGTGTTTTAAGGGGTGCTAGGAGAATTAGAACAGGGTTGAGGGCCCTGGTGGAATTTTCTCCGCTTGCATGCCATGTGGCCGAGAAAGGTCAGTGAACCCGTATCGGACTCTGGCTCCATGCTAAACCTAATGTGAGGATACAGTGTTAAGATAGTGATAGAACCCGTAACTTTAACACGCTTGATCACTACAAAAGGTTTATCTACGTATCGCCCGAAAACCCTCAGTGGACATTTGAATCCGTCAAATTTTTGTGTTCAAAATCTCCCATATACATAGCAGCCAAAATGGGGATATTGGAGATCCCATCGCCAGCCCTTGTTCTTGAGGATGCATAAGAGTACATTTTCTCCCGTTGCGAAGAAAATTAGTTTGTGCTTCGTGAGTGCAAATCTAGATGTAACCAGAAAAGTATATTTTTGATACGTTCTAATACGCGCAACTATTTACAACTGTGGTAGGCTTGAGTAAGCTAACTGTTCGTAAAACAAGGATCTGTCAAACAACAGAAGTTGGGGGAGGTCTAAGCTGATCGATAGTGATAATCGGTCCTGTTTACTTTCGCAAGATATTCACTTAATTAACCTGACGATTTTAAATGGATTCTATTCGTTCGACTATTGCTTAGCAGAGATGTTCACGAGCATCCAAAACGAGTTGAATGGTCTCTGTCCCTACGGTGTAAATCAAGTGTATTCTATATCGATCTTGGTTTGAACGTTGCTCAAACGTCCGTAGTAGCAACGAAAACCAAGAAGAACTTTCCTTTAAGTATGCGTGTTATTTCACGAATTCCCTGAACTAGCTGTAGGCCGTAACTAACCTGCTTTGTGAATGACCAATCGAGCAAGTGAAGTTATCAGCTTGCGTGAAAGAAACTCCAGAGATTACCGGTAATTTTTGCCTGACACTGAATTAAAAGGTTTTCGAATAACCATGTGAGCTATAATGTCCCGTCAACACATTGACTGAATACAGCGAAATCCTTCTACTCGACAAGACCTGTAATTTGTTTTCAACAATTAGAGCAAACCATAGCGGGAACAATAGGTAGAATAAACATGGTTTAAATGTGCAGTCGATCGATATGAAATCTGTGCTGTATGCAGAGGATAGAATTCATAAGAATACATCTCCAAAGGCTGGTTTCGGTGGCTTGTTGAACGGCATCGATATTTTTATAAAACCCATGAAGGTATCCTAACGTAGATGCCACCGTACAAGGTAACTCGCTTCCGAACTTCTATGGTCTGATAAAACATGGAGACCGGATTGGGTGATGTTTCAACTGTTACTGGTGCTCATTCTAGAACTTACGGAAAACCCCAAATGTCGGCCCTTCGCTGCTAATCAAATTCATTCAAGCACAGGAACATAACTGACCAAAAGTAATACGTAGCTTGCGAAAGGTCAGACAATGTTACCTATCCGACCTATTCTCTGATCTGTTGCGCATCTTCAACTGTGAGAGGAAAACCACTTGTGGTATGTCTTAGTTTTACTGCAGATGATGAATTGGTGAGCAAAGACGATTGAACTAAGATCAGTGGTGGAGGCACCTTAAACTACTGAATTGAGAGCAACGCGATCTTACTAACGGGTTTTTGAAACTCGTGTACCTATCAATAAACAACTCGCCCAAATTATTTGCCACCACATTTTAACTGTTCATTAAACCAGTACAAGCACTATCCACCTTAAGATCAACTGACTCTGCAACGAATCCAAGTTCCTCTGCACCCAGTCAACCAATTTTAGGGGAGCTTATTCAGGCTTTCTCCCTTACCTACAACTAAACAAGATATGATAGAACACTGCTATTTAAATTTGGAGAACAGAGTCCCATATTTTCTATAGAGGAAAATGTTGGTAGATCAGGTAACGTGGATGGTCGTTGGTTTGTTCGCTGAGCTGGGCAATTTGATTGCAAACGTTTCATCGCCAGTCGAGGTGACATCATCAGTTCGTTATTGGGGATCGTAGTGGTGCGTAGCGATGGGTTGGTGGTTGTGCGTTGAGTAACTTCACCATTCGTCTGCTATACTGTCTTGCTAGGGCCCAGGCCTGTGGATGGTCTAGTGCCGGTCTGTTATTAGTGCTGGGTGGCAGCACGTTCCTACGTAGGCATTCATGGAGCAAGTAGAATTGTCCGCGTCTAGAGGCTTGTCGACAGGCGAAATTTTCCCAGCGAGCGTTGTACGCCCGAACTGGTTTTCTATAGAGTCCCATATTCAATTGCGTTCAGTGTTTTCCTTTCAAAACGAAAAAAAACATTTGTCCCTGTTGGACGAAGTCTTATCTGTTTGCTACTTTCGGACGGCTGAAGCTTGTGGGGTAAGCACTGAATGCCGCTATTAATGGCATCATTTACAATATGCTCACATTAGCTTAGTCTATCATTTACAAATCTAACTGCAATTTTAAGGACAGAAACTGTTAAGATTCTTGAAACCTGCATTCCTAGATCAATTTTAATACCGCTCTAACTAGACACCTCAGAATTGCTGGGTATTTTTAATGCCCGTAGATAAAATTTCCTATACATCATCGCTTTGGGGAAAGAGGGAGTTCGGTCTTGTTAATCCTCAACTAAGCCCAGAATTATGTACCAAACAAGTGATCGTCGTTTTGGCTTTTGTTCTGCGGCAGGTTTGGTGTCACCATTCACATTATTATTATTACCTTATTTTCAATTGTCTTGCTACCCACATATAATCTTCACAACAGTCTGGTTCTGGTTCCACATTGCCCGCAAAATAATGGATCGTTCAGCAGAACGACTTTGAGGTGAGGTTGTCCAATCAAAACAGTCGTTTCGCTAGGTTTCGGAGTTCACAGACAGTTGTGACACCAGCCACATAGGGTTACGCCAGGGGGAGGGCACGGGAAACAAGACTGTTTCGGCAAAACTCCCTGAACTATCAATCCACTGAGTGACTGAGTTACTGAGGCTGCATGAGCTACACGTGCTGTGTACGACTGCTGAACAATTCGTAAAATAGCAAGAACGTCATAAGCCAGAGATTCAAACTAGTAGCGCGGCAGTGATTGCATGGACCCAGATCCACCTTGAGATCCTAAAGTGCACTCTCCAGTCACATGTGTTTTAATTGTCAGTCAATACTGGGAGCTAACAATATTCCCAGCATTTTTCACAGAGGTCTTCAGCGTCATCTTTGGAGAATTTATGGTATCTATCACAATCAACACTGTTCGTTCTGTAAGTATGACTAACAATTGTTCTTCAGTCAGTCAGCATCCGTTTGACACGAATGAATCAATGACACCAGGGGCGACACTTTTGCTGAGGTCCTGTTGACTACTGGTGACAACCAGACGATGAACCTCAATAATTACGATAGGCTGGAATAACGCATCTCATGGGTACTCAAATGGGAACCCGACCCACCAACAGGGACACCTTTTTATGGACACTGCGTATTCTCTTTATAGCTTGTACGTCAAACAGCCGTTTTGCCTAGTGCAGTTCTCGAAGTTGGAAGGGTGGATCATTTCCAGACACTGGTATACGTTGGCTGGGTTACCGTCGTGCCAGCCGATAGACGGAGATGTTGAACAGTACTTGTCGTGTGCGCGTCTTGATACACCTCACCATTCAGAGACCATTAGCACAACACTTATGAGGCCATCCTGTTTCTTCTCTAGTTGACCGGCCGTTTCTGATTAATATGTCAAATTCATGAACGAAATTTGCAGACAGGTATGGTGAAAACCGATGTATCAGATTACGTATCAAACTAGTTGCAATTAGTGTCAAAAATGACTGAAGGTCACAAAAGTTTGATCAGACCACTTTATAGCACACAGGAAAGGGTTGGAGCGAACACCATCGGGTGATCTTGACTCCAACCAGGAGTGATAAAAAAATAATTTCACATTTGGTGAAAAACCGAGTTTTACTTAAGCGCAGCCAGAAATAAAATGCAATACATTTTGCCTCGGCCAGCAATTTCATACCGATACCAGCATGTTGAACAACCAAGGAATATACCAGAAAACGGACTAATCGACAGAAATTGCACGTCATTCTGTTAGTCTAAACGGGTAGGTCATATCAACAATTACTTGCTTGAGGGAGACGAATGAATACCTCTAATCATCGGCAAGTGAGATGAACAATGCAATCAGGTGAAAATGTTCCGACCAAACTACCTGCTGGTGATGTATTAACCTTCGAATCTGCGGTTTACGAACTGACATAAATTAAGAAGCATGCTATGCTGCAATTTACGTTTGATGATAATTCTATCAAAAGACTGAGTTCATTGATTCAGTGGTTATCGGAAGATGCTCTGTGTTGACCTGAAGACTACTAAAAATATTGAGGTATATCGAGATTTTTTTGGCTAATCAACACAAAATTTATATATATATATATATATATATATATATATATATATATATATATCCCCACTGTACTTAACGAATCATATTGGTGAACACTGGAGATGTTCGGTCAACTCGGTATCGATTAAAACACTGTCACACGTCACTAAATAAGTAACTGGACAAGACACAACTTTACCACACTCCACTTTTTCCCCCACTAACTTTTTTGTTTTCGTCCTCAATATCATGCAACAAAAAGTCAAGTAATCAAAATTGTATCTGAAATAAAGTCAAGTAAAGGCCATAGCATCGGTTATAAATATTGAATATCTCAATCAGCACTACTTGATTGGTGCGTTGGAATGGTGAAGGGAATGGCAAACCCCTGATAAAATTCACTGCCATGAAATCAAGCACTACATTGGCGTGGCCAGTTTCTAATCTGCGTCTCTGCGGATTTCTCCCACGGATTGTCCCACCTTGATTCGACAGTCAGACTTTACAGTAAAACGGAACGAATCAAATGGAGCTTCAAAAATGAGTATCACCGTCGAGCCAAAATTGAACTGTCCAAAGTGTTCTCCCGTAAATTGAGGGAGAAGCCTATCAAAGTACAAATCGATGTATGAAGTGGATTCTGACCTCTTTGATTGTTTTTGGAAGTCGGGAAGTTGACTGTAAGATTTCCGTTTCGTGCAGGTTGTTGACGGTACATTAGTAACTAGGTGGGGGTCGATGTTCACCTCTATGCTTCCAACATTTGTTGCACCCACGGCGATGTACGCGAAAAATCCATGCTCCCATCGACCCACATATACTACTCTTTCATTTAAACAGTAGAGGCCGTTGTGATGCGACAGAAAGTTCGGTGAAACTGGATAGAGTTTTCCTACAACAAAGAAGGAACACATTAGCATGTCCATGTTGTTACATACACACCGGACAAAAGTGCCCAATGAACGCAATAAAAAATAAAAATTAATGCATAGATGATCGATCATATCACCAACTATGTGAATAACTCGGAGAGAAATTCATTTTTCATCTCCGCCACTTATAGGTACCGAATGGCTCACAACTTCCGGATAGCTGAATACGTTCAAAACACGTAAGTTTGCAATGCTGTTCACTTTTATAACCGGTATCATGCATGCTATCCGGGCTGATCCTCACCTCTCCTTTCCTCCGTGGAACAGTTGAATTCGCAGAGATGAGAGTGCCTCCATTCCTTAATGTTAGAAGTTTGCTGAAAAGTGGACTCGACATTGGTAAGTTTTGAAACTTGACATCCGAATTCACATAACATGAAGAAAAAGACTGGAATTGTATAGGTGAGCTTCCGCTCACCGGACGGGTGCTCCACCACCTGAGCTACCGAAGGTACCATCAAAGGTCACAAGTAACCAATGGCAAACAAGATCCCATCTCCTGGCGTTTATGCAGTCGTTCGTGCTATGCACATACTCAGCCGTTTCATTTCAGATTGCCATTTTTGACACTCTCCTTTTCCGCAAGCAGTCTGGCGCTAGTAGGTATTATCACGTTTGAGCAGCCGCACGTAAAGGGTTATTGACTGCTCAAGACCATCTAGATTATTGATCCAGCAAGCGACGGCTAAGAGAACTTAAGGGTTCATTACGCAGACAGTTAGTAACTCAGTGCATCAAGCTCACTCTCTACACATGAATCTGGATTATTTTGACACACTTCGGATATGCCACAAGATAAAAGACGGCTTCCTAGCCCAAAAAAAGCCATGTAGAAGATATCGTAAAAAACGGAAGTGATAAACAAATGCGGGACGGAGTGCTGAATGTTTGAAAAAAAACGAAAGTATATTGTGTGTTCGTCAGACTCTCTGGTCCAATAAAATGTACTTCACAGCTAGCAGGTGTTTTTTTTAATAGCTAACTACGTATCAACAGTAAAAGCGGAGTGTTGTTTTTATTATTTCTGACATTTGTCACGACTCTCCCGACTGAGATAAGATAAACGGATGCGGTATCCAGCCTAAGCAACTCTGTTCGCACTCTGCACCCACTAGCACTGGTTTTTCATTCGCCATTGAATCAATCAGCAGTCCGTGCACCTCCCGTAAATTAAAATTTCACATCCCTCGCTCGATAATACTGTTTACTTGCACCAAACTGACTGTAGATATCATGACTTGTGCACAATTACGTCATACTGGACGTCCCGCATCTCGTTGATTTGTAAAACTGTTCCGCGAGCAGCTGGAAACCACACCATGCTACACAAGTAGAAAGAAGAAACATCTTTCCAAGGCAAAGTTCGTATGTGTGAAACCATTCGGCCAAAATATGATTTTGCCAATCTTATCCAAAGTGCCAACCTTCCGGTTTGAGTTCACGGAATGGCCGCATTCTTAAAGGAGTTAATCAGTCACCGGTGTATGTTGGAAAATATTCACCAGATCGAGAGGCATTTGTTGATGAACGATAATAACAAATAATTTTGACGTTCAGTTGGGGAATGCATACGTATGTGACCCACAGTCTATCATTAACCACTGAAAACTACCGTGAACTCCTTTTATCCCGTTTTGCGAACAAGCACGTTGATGAGGTTTACTGTCGGCATTTTCTCGATATACATGCCAAATCAACAACTGCTCTGCATTATTTCAGCATTACTTTCATTCCGCAACTGTTGTGGTTACCGAAAATGAGCCCAGATGGCAGATATTTGAGCTTCACGTTCACATTATTTGGGAATGTTAAAGTACTCTATTCAACAATTTTATCGCGATCCAACTTTTTCTGCCCATCTACCTTGTTTTCGATGGAGACTGATGTTTCCTGAATATTTATTGGCTAATTCCAAACCCCGCAATTACCGATTTCACCGCTGTGAAACGTGACCTGAATTACACTTTACCCTATCTCTAATGGGTATATCTAATATCCAGTATTCCTTGGCTCAGACTGTTTCCCAGTATCCAGAAAAGATAATGTGTACCCACCAATACATAACAGGATGCGGCCAGTATCTTCACTCAGCTTTACACCAATGGCAAACAGCTTCTCCAGTGCGACCTATCTTAGCATCATTGAAGAATTCAGAAAAACAAATCCAGTTTGCTAGATTTACTGTCCAATACTGACTCCACTGGCCACAAACAATGGAATTTTCGTTCATGTAAGCAAGGCACCCGTATGGTTGCATACTCTTTGGTTGTGATTAATTCGGAAAACACTGTCGCAAACTCCCGACCCTCGAAAAATCCCCAGAGATTCCCAGTTCACCATAGTGACGGCCGGCATTAGTTGTTTGTGGCAGGAATTGCTCACTAAAAGCAATCCTAAGCTTCGATCACTAGCACTTTTAAGGGAGTTTAATTGCTCTAAAAATGGGTCCACGGCTTGACCAGGTGAAAGATTGAAAGTCAGTTTACCAAATATATTTGCATCTACCCCTTCACCCACACACTTGACTGTACAGCGCAGGGCCGCTCACTAGAGCACGAGGCTCGTCTGTTTTCCTACACTCACAAACACGTCACACAATTGTGACTTACTTGACTACGCAGCTCACAGTCCCACGCTAGATCACGAGACTCGTCTTTTCTCCTACACCCATAAATCAAGCCACACAAGCGTGACTCATCCGACGTTGACTGTCTGTACCGTCTAGTAAGCGTAGCAACAAGTCACGTGCTGACACACCCACGCAAACGTACCTACTTATAGGGAAACCGAACACAGTCCACAACACACAACTGAACTCAACACAACTCCGCAGCGCTAGGCGCGTCGCCCGACTCGGAGTCTAGCCACTCAGGAATCACCACGCGCCATCCACGGATAATCAGGAAATACGTGCAGCTGCTACAACGGCGAAGAAAACGCGAAATCTGCATCCTGACCAGCAACAGGATTTATCAACTTCTACCTACAATACGTTAAGTCCCTCTTTCCATATATACATAATGTAATCATTTCACTTAACAAAACGGTCTTTGTTAGTGCTCATCGTTTTCTGTCCATATAACTAATTTCTGGGTCATAGTAGAGCATTAACATATCACGGAGAGTATAGTGAACGTTGTAGGGAAGTGCCATTTCGCACTCTACCGTTGATCACATTATCGCGCAACAATACATCCGATGCTGGCCCGCGCGGTTCCCTGACCCCTTAATTTTATCCCATGAACTCCTTTCTGTAGACTCCCAAGTAGAAAAGCCGTCATCGTTGTTTTGAACAGTGCTTTCGTATCTGCTGGTCATCAGTGAACGACGTGTATATTGCATGCTTAGCGCCTACTGCTGTTTACACACACACACACACACATGATACGCGAACGTACAATCCATCGGCTAATTCATGGATGCAGTTCCTCCCAGTAAGCAAGGACAACTGACTAAACCAAACTTGCGAGCCTCGAAACACATTGACGCATTAGGGATGTGACAACTTCCAAGAGAAAAAAGCGTGGATCCTACACGTATTCGTGTCTTAGTTTTTACAGCATAGCATTCATGGTATTTTTAGGGAACAATACAGTGGGTAAGCTGCAAACAATCAACAGCTTACACTAACAAGCTGACCGAACATTGCAAAACCTCTGGGGAATTTAGGCTCAATTATGTGCCCGAAGATCCAGGTTACCAAATACTACAAGAGCTCACGAGTGAGTAGCGAAGCTAATCGTAAGAAATTTTCACAAATATTGACCAGTTGAACAAAGAGGATGCTGTAGCAAATTAGAGTAAATTAAGAATGTCCGCCACGTTCCAAAGAAGTTTTTATTGTCTGTTTCACATCGAAGAAAAATCATTTTCAAGCGATTGCTTAATTGTGCTCTCCAGAGAAGAGTAAAATGGGAGTTCAGTGTACGACTGACAAGATATTCGGTCAACTTTACATCACCAAATAAGTTGGTTAGTTTTTTGCTTAATCAGAAAGACAAACATACTAGCCCGTGTTTGTTGCCTAGATATTTTTCGAGGAAATCCCTTATGGATTTGAGAGAGGACATTTAACCAGATGTAAGGCAATATTTAGCTTTCAATCTGTGAAATAATCCAAAAACCATACAGATTTGTTAAGAGGCTTTGTTTACTTAACCCTTAGAGCAACTTGGCGCCCAGACTGTACAATAGAAACAAGCCAAGGTAGTAGCTGACTACAATTGGACCGACACACGTGATTACGCCTATTTACACCCATTGCATTCTATGAACTTTTGCGGTTCTTTTTCCTACTTTCCTACTTGGAAACCAGATTGCCTAGAGGGTTCTGTGGGCACTGTGACTCATTTGAAACTAAACATTTTGAAATAGTTGCCTGAAATTTCTTGACCACTAAATTTCAGCTGTCGTCCTAATTTTACCTCAGTTTGTGGGTAGGCTGTCCTCGTCATCCCAAAAAAAACAAATAAAGCATTACTGGTGACCTTTGTAAAGGCATTATCAGCTTAACATCAACACAGCATATTGTGACCGGATGCATACACTACAGGAATACTGATCGAGGGTTATAACAAAAAATTTCTGTCCCAGGTAGATCAGTTTTTGCAAGTGACGTTCAAGTGAACAAAGGGGTCGCCTATCAGCCATTTTCTGTGATCTTCAAGCTGAACAAGCGCATTTGCAGATGGGCGACATCAGGTACAGAACATGGATATTTCGCGATGCTTCCAGGAAGCAACGGCTTGTTGACGAGTGATGATGATGATTGAGGGGATAATCGCAGGTAGCATATGTTAGCTGTACGAGTTTTTTTTAACTCAAAAGGAATAGTAAATCGGCCATAGGCGAATATAAAAATGGCGATGGTCACATTTGGTCACTATTCACGTGGAAGTGCAATTCATCCGTCTGCTTTTTGCCTTCCATCTCCTGAGCTGCAGGTATGATGTCTGAATGGATGCTTTCGGCTAAAACGTCAGTTTTACTCGCTGGTCCGCAATTTTCGTTTCTAACACTCCGTTGAAGTCCAAATCAGCTAGATCACGTCACAGCATACTACTTGGTTTCACAGCATGAGACTTGAATTTCTTCTAATTCAGTCCTCATTTGAATTCATGATAGCAAGGAAAAAAGCAATGATTTTGATATCTCCGTCGTATGCAAGGTCTTTTACCATATCAGCCACTTAAGATCTAGTTAGTTCGATATGAAATGTAAATAAAATTGGAGAACCTGAATAAGTATCCGAAGCTCACATTCATTGACAAAAAGGATTGTGCGTATTGTTTATTAGGAGGGGTAACCAATGGATTTCTCTCTCTCTGTTCTAAAAAAGTATATTTTAGGAATCGAACATTACTCCGCAAGTATAAGTGATCTTGCCTTGGGATGCCTTAGACAAGATGGACTGTAGTTAATTGAGTAAATTCTGCGATTTCCATCCTGTTCAACCATCACTGAATTGCTGCAATGTGACGTCAGGAGTCAAATATTTTACGAGCACCAAAACTAGGATTCTTTCGAACAAAACAAGGAAGACGTATCGAAAAATAATGGCCATGATAATAGTTTCACTTTAGTTGAGTATTGCTTCGAAAATAGCAGGTGGTGTTAGCTCATTTTCAAATCAACCTTGACTGCTCTCGGTGCGAGTCTAGGCAGAAACTACGTAAAGGCTTAAACAGCAAGATGACTCACCCGGGAAGTGTCTTCTCATGAAAATTGACCAGTTCGTCGGAGAGTGAAATCGGTGGTAGTCACCAGGAGCCAGGTAGATCAGAAGATGATGAAGTCCTGTCTTTTGCTCGTGTACCGCAACGATGTCTCTCAAAACAGGCACAATTTTCGCTTCTACTGCCAAATCCGCAGACTTAGTTCTTATACGTCGAGATGCTTCGTTCTTGATCTGACCTTCCGTGCTTTGTTGATTCTGATGCAGTAGAAGGCCTTCAGCGTACAGCATATCTTCCAGACGAAGCTTACAGGAAGATGTGTATGACGATTTTCCCCTTCTTTGCTTTTGGTTTGGCGGAGTTTGAATTTGGTCCTCAGACTTTACGGAAACAACTGGTAAGTAACCTGGCCCTTGACTTGTTACACATGGCACATACTTTTTGCTAAGCTCAATACCGTCAGGGTTATGTCGGGGCCTCGACTCTGGTGTCATTCTCCCCCAAGTATTTGGTCCAAGTAATCCGTTCAAAGAGTAGAATATTCCTTTGACTTGCTCAAGATGACCAGCTTTAACGACGCCACAGCTTAAAACAGTACCATCCGCGGGACTCACCTATGAAATATAAATTTAGACACTATCACGAAAAATTGAACTATAAGTTCTCAGGGAAAGTGACAGTATGCTTCCATTTAGAACCTACGAAATTGTCAAGTACCCGAGAACAAAAGCTAATAATGTGTTCAACCACAGTTTGTAGTCCTGTTTAGGGGTTTTGGTATTTGAATACATAGTGTTGCAAACAAATATGATTAAGTTCCACGCATATCAAGGTAAAGTCAGTATCGCTTAGTTAGTAACGTGCAAAGTGAAAACAATTTTCATTGGTTAATGCTGGTAGGAACCGGACACGAGAGCACCAATTCAATCACAACTGATAAGTATGACGCCTTTTCCATCTCTGTTACGAAATTGTATAAAAACCTAAATTTACGTGATAAAATTAGGGAGACATAAGGGCACCTTTACATCGAGGTTCCTGGATGACAGCTAACGAAATTACATCATAAATCACATAGAGTCTATCCTGCTGCCTCTTACTCTCTTCGGCAGTTGGTTTGTTGGGCTTCAGCCTGGCGGATTAGATTTGCAGTGTAATGCTGTTGGTCAAGAGCAAGAAAATCCTCTATCAAGCAGACAGCAGGGTATCGATTCTATTTCTCAACGTCTGTCTTTTCGTTCCGCTTCACCGTAAGATCAATTATGTGCCTTAAATTCCACCTGGACACTTGATATAAAACCGGCTTTTTTCGGTCGCCTGATCATGTATATTATATATGAATATTATATATATGATCATCTGACATCCGAAACTGACCTGACGGTTAACAGTGGTTGACCCACAGGACGTAAGCCGCGGCAGGTATACAACAAGCGGTTTGCGCAGAGCCTAGTGTGCCACCACTTGGAAGCCGTGGGTGCTGACTTAAACCCGAGCGCATAAGATCGAACGGTACAGTACAAAGGGCACAATTGTGTCAACAGTGTTGATGAGCCTTATTCCTGACAGAATTAACTCTAAATCAACAGTTAATTTTGTCCAAGTTGACGCTCATCAAGACGGTTGGACTATACCCCAGGTATCCACAAACTGACTCGTTTAACGAACTGACTACTTCTTTCTCCGGCTACATCGATGAAACAAAAATATGCGGTTGAGAAGACCTGAGCCCAAAAGAGCAACTGAGGATGCTTGTGTTCCACTCTGAACGATTTCGAATACGTCGTTTCCAAACACAAGCATTCGCAGATGTGCACGCTTCTAACCTGCAATGTTGACAAACAGGCGGGAGAAATCACGAACGAATTTCTGAGGTTGGGATCCTCTTGTCATCTACTGCATGTTTTATCGCAGCCCTAAACAGTCAGACATAGTTATATTTCTCATTAAGTTAGAATGGGCTTTGAAAAGTATTTTCCACGGATTTCCTAAGTATGCCAAACAATTCAGTGGTAACCTTAAAATGCGCAAAACGCTCAAATTCCATCGACTGGGCCACCAAAATGTATGACAGTTTGCCAAATGAAACTGAGAGGGGAAATTCGGAAGTTTCCTCTTCTAATGTACGCTTTTCACTTAAATCTATAACCTGCTACAGGATCCACTGAACAACTGAAATGTTGAGGCAACGAGAGAAAAGTTATAATAGCTCATATTTTCGTTAGTGTATCTGTGCCGTGGCATTAAATTTTGTTCGACTGTTCCAGTCACTTTCTGCATAACCTTGACTTATGACACTCAAATTGTTCGAGTTTACCTAGACGGAAGAGTAACTACAATCTGTGACCTAGATGTGAGTTTCAGGAATCTAATATTAGTTTGACCCGAGCTTGCTATTTTACGTAATAATAATGATGTAATAATAATACGTAATAATAACGATAGCACATAATGATGTGTTAATCTTGGTTACTTTTTTCTTTACTGCTTGTTACTCATAATTCATCAAAGTTTTGATGTACTTTATAAAGTGGTTTGGTTTAAGTGTGAATGAAAAAAATAGAGCTACTTTTCCTCTCCATGACACTCACTTTCAAATCGTCCTCCTTCTTTCCGTGCGCATTTATTCTGGTTGGTTTACACCAACTCGAGAAGCATCGAACTTAGAGCTTATTACCTGGGATAAGAACTTCGGATATCTGCTAGGCGAGGTGAGTTTGTTGTCACTACTCTAACAGCGTGCCCAACGTCGAGGGGCGAATCCTGGCAAAGAAAATGACATGCACAAGCTTTAATAACAGCCAAGTTCCTTGCCTCCCTGGCTCAATTAACCAGACTAATCGCACTGACCAGTAGGAGCACTGTTCAAGTTCCACGATACCTACAGTCAGTCATTTAGTTCCGGCAACTAAACCTTCTGTCCTATTCGAGTAATGTCTGGTGAACTCTGGAATCCACCTAGTCGTTAGATACGTTTTGCTTAATCGATACGGTGCTTCAATGGTAAAACGACTACCTGAAATTCATTGTCAATGCTTTTCATTGACGTTAAGTTGAAAATACGGAATGGCTGATTGCGGCAAACATTTGAAGCTTAGTGTTCGAAGAATAACCAATAGGCAGCAGATGAGTGCATCACAGGGCTCTAAAGTTTTCCAGCTGGTATGTATTTTATTTGGTTTGCATCCTCTCTCACTAGTGCGTTCCTGAAACGTCGTGCATAAAACTGTCTTTGTGCTCGGAGTATCTGAGTCTCAGACAAAACCGCAGTTTCCAGATTCTTTCCTCTGGTGTCTGTCGTATCCAGAAAGCCTTTGTTGGGTTCATAAGTACTGTTGGTTGGTTTTGGACACATCATCATCATCATTGACAGCAACTTCAGACGAGAACACTTGCTTTACTGCACGCATATCATCAAACCAATCCATATTGGGACATTTGATTAAGGCTCAATGCCCACATTTACTCCCTGTTTTTTAGGCACATGTGGATAAGGATTTGTCTGATAACTGAATACGTTTCAGTGCTTTCTAGTTCAGGCAGCAGAAGAAGTGAAGTCACATATGTTTGCCTCCATATTGTACTTTGCTCCTATTGACCTCGAGGAAACTACAGCCAACAATGCCTTTCTGGAATACCACTATGGAGAAGTGACAACACAAGATGTTCTCTGTTCCGTTCTTGAATATTGTTTTCTGGAGGGCTTCCTTCATTATGAGAAATTGCGCATCACCCAGAGAGAGAGAGATAGATAGACAGACAGACAGACAGACAACAGACAGCGCTTCCTATGGTACAGTTGGATACGACTACTGCAGCATCGCATAAAAACATTAAAACAATACATTTCGCTCACAAGACGATGGCAGCACTTCTGAAAACGTTGGCCTCTTTGAATTACTGAATCTCGTGGCGAGACATAATGCTAAATGGATACTATTGTAAGCCTCATCGATGACAAGCATGGTTGGATTTATAGCACGCTTGAAAGACACATAACACATTATTAAGCTAATTCGTTTTTCACATTCACTGGAATGCATTTACGACATGTGTTTACGATGTCGTGACGCATATTAACGTTACTTACTGACTAGCCTTTCACCATTACTCCTGTTTGGAAGGAAGAATTGAAATTCACCTTAGGGTCTGCGAACATTTATGTTCTAACCTGGTCACGCGAAACTTAAACTGACAGGAAGGAACTGGATGAATGCTTCCGTCCACTCGAGGGTGTACAAAGGCAGTGTTGTTTATCTTCAGTTACCAGTGCAGTTTTTAACTTCCAAGTAAAAATAACCTGCGACGTACTTGACTTGGTTCTGAAGGTTTGGTGATGGGTGAACAGAATCGTTACTCGGCGCTTGTCCTCAACTGAGATCTTATATCAAAATACTCTTAACATGTAGTTTTTTTCTTTTCACGGGAGAAAGTGCATAGCTAGTGAGGGTAGCGCTCGTGGCACTTCGGAACTCAACCTGACGGAACCATTTGGACCCGAGAGCAATAGAAGGGTGATGTATCCACTAAACAAGGATATTCTGTATCGGAGCAATAAAATATACATACCTATATCATCCGGAAGAATACTTATATTGAACGCCAGGGCATCACTACCATAAAACCATGTGCATGTAGTAAAAAAGTATCAATCTGTGCAGAACAGCAAATGTGGGAAGGTAATAGATGTGACGCTCACCTACACTGAACTTTCAAGATGCCGATATCTCAAGCAGTCAGTCCGGCCCTGAGTTAACACTGGCTTCGTAAACACTGCTGAAATCTACTGGTTATCATTCATTGCGGCGTCACCAGTAAAGCACAGGTAGGTCTCATTCTCTGCGGTGAGTCTTGCACACACCACACATATTTTCCAAATTCTCCAATCTTGACTGGTTCTTGATTTACACCAATCGGTTGAGAACTCGACATGCTATCCGAAAATGGAGCTGCATCAACAGAGAGCTGTCTGATAATCACATCATTTTGAGTTTGTTGGTGTCAGCCTATACCAACTTTGGTCCCGCTAAGTCGGCGATCAAAGACAAGAAGACGTCGGTCATTCGTGCGCAGTGGGACAACCTTTTAATCACATTATTTGCACTTTAGTATATATGACCTTGAAGTTCTATAGTATGCTTTTGGACACCATAGGCAGTCAACATTGACAAACTGATTCTGGCATTTGAGATACAGACAATACTACACTACCAACATAGCTGACACAGCTTCCGAGATAATTAAGTGTTTTACCAAGCTCTGTGTTCGATGGCTATGGGTTGCAGAGGATGGTTAAACTCTGAGTGTGAATCACTATGGAAGCATGGAATGAACCTGGTTAACAGTATTGAAACTGCATGTGAAGCCTTCTCATTTCCAAAGCTAGAAACAGACGTGCCTGCACGTTCCGGATTGGCAAGTTTTACGTCAGTACTGATATGAACGTTAACTACAGCATGGCTACCACATGACTGGTGAATACACTGTGTTCAGGCTAGTCAGCTATGCTAAATCACTTGCGTGTGGCCACCCAACATACAGTTGATCGATAATTCAGTCTGCCTTGATGAATCAATGAGATATCACCTGACTGGCTTGAACGTTTTGTCGCGCTTACTGACACCTCAAGGAAACCTGAATACGAAACATCAGTGGGAGATGCCTTGAGTGCCGAACTCGATTAACTTACCGTCCACTGGTTTAAAACCGTTTATCTTACGGGAGTCAGTCTAGCTGCCTTGATTTGGCGATAATCAAATTCCAGTGTCACTCTTCATGCCGAATTAGACTTGGCAAACCAATCGGAGGAGTATCAACCAGGCAGTCACGTACCACGGGCAAAAGGTTCGCCAATGCGACCCGCCACAGTTGAAGTGATGTGTGACGGAGCGAACAAAAAAAAGATAGTTATAAGCGTTGGGCAATGGAACAACTAGTTGCTGACTGGCGATACGAGCGATGTGCAGAATAAGTAGGCAACTCCTCCTGCAACAGAATACCTAAACCTGGGGATACGAATCTAACCCAATTATACGATATCCGGTTTTTCATCCTATCACACCTCATTTTCTGTCACCGAACACAAGTGAGGTATCGCATTACTGGGAAGGTGGTTTGAAATCGGAGATATTTATCTCCTCCCGAAATCTATCCACCAACAGGTTACAAGGTCGTTACATTCAGGGTCCAAAAACGAAGAATCTATTAGAATCTGTAGAGCGTACAGACATAAAATGTAAGTTACAACGATCTGAAGTTTGGACATTCAAATGCAGATAGTAGAAGGGAGAATCATTGTCAGCCCCGTCCCATACCAGATAAGAAACTGGAACTCTGCGACAGGAATGGGCAACAGCCCATCACAACTTAGGCAGCTGCAACCACAACATCGTCCTGTACAAAGTGTATCACAGTTTTTCATCAAAAGTCCTTGAAATGTTTCTTCGTGGATACAAAATCGTGGCGATTATCAGTTAGTTAGGTTAAGAAAAAACTAATCGAACTGAGCTGCATTCTCCAAGGTCTAACTGGTTTTCGCTGATGTCATTGGGTCGGCCCACCATATTGCAGGGTGAAGAAGCTATGACTCTTCCCTTATACAGTAAAACTAAGCAAAATACAGTGAAATAAGACTGAATCCCATATTCGCTAATGGGTCCGACTCACGTGCGCAATGTTAGTGATTCAAGCGGATTCAAGCGGATTACGGATTTTGAATCCGTGTTTTTGCACACTCCCCAGGAGGCCATCTTCTCCGTTCGCTACTGGAAAGGACAGAGGTTGGCAATATTCCAAGGCCAGTCCTACTTGACAAATGAGAAATCCTGAATATCTTATCAACCGTTTTGGATCACAACCGTCTAACAGGCTAACATGTTTACTGTGTGGGCCTGAACCCTACCCAGAGGATTTATCAGTATCTGACGTTTCCTGATAAAAAGGATTGCTGCAATTCCCAGCCATACGATAGAGCTGATGCCACAATTTCGCTCCACAATCTGTGAGAAAAGGGTTAGATGAGTTTCATACTCATGAAATACGGGAAGAACTTTTGTACATGGGACCAACTTGAGAGTGTGCACATGCGCACCGGAATGAGCCCGAAGTCTTGTTCGTTGGGACGAATAGGAAGATGGATAATCACACACTATGAAAGTTGACTGGGAAAACAAGCAAGGCCCGGGCTTTTCATCATGTCGGAAGGAGACGACGCGTGAACTAATTATGCGACACATCTTTCGCCGTGCTGTTTGGTACTACTTCGCCCAAATGTCATACATGTTTCATATTATAAGTTACAAAATCACAAAGCTCAAGAGTATGTGAAACGAGGTGCGCAGTGTTTATGCGATCAACGGCTTTCCAGTTCACTCATGTCTTACTACTGCGGCGCATGTGCATCCAGCTGTAATGGGGAACTTCATGTCAGAGCCACGCTCTCCGCTAGATGTTTCAGTGTTTTTTCCGCCGTCTGAACTGATTTTGGCTGTAACTAACCGCCTTCTTTTCGTTGCCAAGTACGGTGGCTCAAATCCGAACTTAGCGCTGACCAAAAGGAAACAGTAAGGGTGTGACACGGGAACCAGGATTCGGTCAGATAAATGTACGTATTCACGCGAGACCCTATGGATGACAAGTCACTAACAAGCCCTATTACCATACTTGGTGTCACGCATTGGTCGCATACAAAAAGCTGTCATTTTCAGGTCGTCGTCGGGCTTGAGTTTTTCAAGGATCATGCAAGCGACACTAACTGGAACTGAGTTCCTCAAGGTAAAACTATATCACAAAGACCAAAAAGGAGCAACCAGACAAAAAATGGCGAACAATCGTACTACACTTTTAACCATGGCTGTAACTCGATTAGATTATTCCATAGATTTTAACTTTTTACATATACTCAAAAATACTATGTCTGGTCGGTTTATCTGGATATAGCATTGACCATGAGCAGGGACACGTTGGAATCAGACTGGCTGTCATTTTTAGAGGGGAAAAAGCTTCAATGAATGGATCCTTGTGGACATTTGGTTGTGCACTGTCGGGTTATTGACTAGGTGACTTACTAGGCTACTCACCGACCGAATGAAATCTTTTACAGAAGATAACTTGGAGTTCGAAAAATATGTCTTCTACGATTCCTTGCCGGGTCTTTTACACTGAACAACGAATTCTGACATTGTACTCCTCATTGGAGAGACGAGAGATCAATCTAATCGATTTTCGCCGACAGGAAAGTGAACTAGCGGCATGTTCATTGTCGGCGCACAGTGTACAGACAATTGTGACACTGTGCCACCTTTGTGTATCTGGTTGCTCGTACTCGCCCAGCATGGCGTTTCATTACAGAATACGACATTGTGCCACATGGAAATAAATGCGTCTGAACCCGCAGCGGACACATACACCATGCCGCGAAGCGTGGAAGGCTGTCGTCTGTTTAATGATACCAGGTCCTTCAGATCATGCTGTTGTTTGTGACCGTTTCCAGCTGTCCTTTGTTGAGAGACCGCAGACCAACTCTGCATTCGATCAGCAGGCTGAGAATCTCCCAACACCTGAGCGAGTTTCAGAAATTAAGGAACACTGGGAAATTTCAACGGGCTCAAGGCTCCATTTGAATAATTTAATGACAAGAAGCCCCAAGCATGAATCGACATCTTTCCAGAAGGAATGCTAGTCCATTTTTCACGTGACTTAGTATGTGATTAAAGGCGTTGGCAGACGAAGAAGAAACTGGAGAGGTTGTGAAGCTAGACCACAAAGAGAAGGGAGAAGACTCTCTGGCCTGGAGACAGTCTTGCTCTGTTCTCGCAGGTGGGAGACACTGTGGTCGAAAACGGAATGTAAGACACTCTATGTGCGCGTCCCACCAACTTGTAAGATGAGTACATCTCGGAAGACCGTTTAGCCTAGGTGCGAAAAACCAGATTTTTAGGTTACGAATTCCAGCGTCAAAAGATTTCACGCCAGTTTTAAGTACCCAGCCTTGGAGTGCAAATTTGCCTGAGAACTGAAGTTTCTTTTGGCAAAATAAAGCTCCAGTCTTGAAATTCCTCGCCTCTTTTCCGTATAGAGATGTAAGTGGTTCCCTGTTGTCTGCTCGAAAATGTCCCCGTGAAGTATTTTGGAAGCCGAAAGTGTCCCGCATGACCGGGATATATAAACTTTTATCTCTTCTCAAGTGAAACTCCGGAAGCTCCTGTGTTGACCACAGAGGTCATGTTTCAAGTCATATTTCAGTCGTGCACAGTATCCCCTAGTGCTCCAGCTTACATCAAGAAAGGAGACCACCACTAAGGCACCATAACTAAGGACAGACCTCCGCCTTTGTCACGGCTGCACACTTACCGGTGTGACTGATACCATAATTATTGATCAGGCGACGCAAGCTTGCATCATTATTACTATCACTATTAGTATCGTCATCAGTTCAATCACCGGACTGATGCACAGTGAGTGTTTTATCTCTTCAGAATGTCTGGAAATAGCTCCGCCACACGTGTTTTTTTTATACAAAAAGTGCAGAAATCGGCCCCGTTTCACTCGTGGTTTATAGGTGACAACTACGGTGCACGCTGGAAAATATTTGAATTGAGATGCTTACCCTTGTTTGATTGTGTACCAACAATTACCTGTTCTCCTCAGTTCAGTGGAAGCTACCATTATGCAGGTACAGAGGAGCCTAGAATTTACCTTCTAAGAAGTATATACGATTGGACCATATATTATCCAGTAATGGCATAAGGATGGAGTAAAGAATCCTCATAATCATGCCGAATTCGTACCATCAAACGATACAATAGACCAACGCCTCTATTTTGCAAGCATTTTTCTTACAATACCTATGAACCTCTCCACCCGATTGCATGAGAACTCAAAGATGTGTGCAGCAGCTGGAGCCTGGATAATCCTATGTTGTCAAGCCATTAGGTTCAATGTTTTGAAGAACAGTCCTGGCGAAACTAGCCTGAGTTACTGGGATGCAGAAATGACGAAATTTAATGGACACCGGGTATATCCCTTTGAGCCGCACCTTTCGAAAATCCGTCCCCATCAGTGAGGTATGTGCACATGATCTTCCATCTGTAATATTACAACAAACAAGCGGGGAAATTAGTCATGAATTTTCCTATAGAAGCACGCGAGTGTTTCGGGTTTACTGTCACCCAACAATCAATCCCTGGCAAAAACGACTGCGTGGTCGCTTTTACGTCAAATCCCCCCTGTATTTTTTTAGTCGAGCCCTGAAGATAACTTAATAGGAATCCGAAAGTGTGCGGACAGACATGAAGAAGATTCATGGTCACGTAAGGGCACCGTAAATTAACCTTAACTTACATCCATTTCGGGACATCCTTACTGGAGATCGAATCATCTGTTGATTCCTATCGAGATATTAATACTGCTCTCCGGTCGTTGCAGCTTCTAACCAGTGCCGGGACGCCTTAACATGAAGCAAGATGTGGTAGTGGCGAATCAATGAAAATCACATGACTGTCTCGCTGACGCATTGTCAGCTTAGTACCAACGAAAAATCTAGGGGATTGTGTGGAGATTTAAAAAAACACGCATGAGATTCACCGACCCCACCGGAACAGAGCTTTTTTCGACTGTAGGCGGGCAGTGTTTTTCTGAACCGAAGCAGGGCTGGAGTTATTGACAATTCTGAGATGGACATAAACGTGACAACCGAACACGCGAAGCTGCAGTAACAGGGTGCCGTTCAGTTGCACATACGAGTCCATTAAGTGTACCTAGATCTACGTTACAAAATGATGTGGGTACAGCGGAACGAACTACCACCATCGATGTGACCTAACGATAAACTGCATTAGACCTTCTAGAAATACACTATTCAGTGGAGGTGAGGAGACCGTGATGCTTAGTAAGGAAAATTTTTTAACAAATAACCGGCAGTTGCCTATTATTTTCCAGCTTGTCTTGAACTCCGTCAGTTAAGTGATAATGAGTCTTAATTCCAGTCACGAACAGGCCTTACTGTCAAGAGCGCTTGACCCCAAGCTAGTAGGACTACTAAAGTATGTGGGAAGATGCTTTGGAGACGAGTAATTCTCTTGCCGCATAATGTAACGAGAACCTTGACATCCCTGGGTCATTGTGACCAGTAAAACGGGCAATCGAGTAATCGGTTTGAATATGGACGGACTTCCCACCCACACACCCAAAAGTCCCTATTAACGCGTCCGTGTTCAATTTCGTTCGCTGGACGCTAACTGTCCACGGGTTTGGCCAGAATAGCAAAATGAGTATTTGTCCGACTGCTCAGCTGAGCGGTCAGTGAAGCACTGATGTTCTCATCTGATGTTGCTGTCAATGATGATGATTATGATGCTGATAATAATGACGAGTGGTCAGTCAACTGTGTCGACATGTGACTCTGGATTATCTCGCCTTATCAAAACATAAAAAAGATTCCATTCAAATACATCAGCAAAAAGTGAACAAATCGGGTTGCTCATCTGCCGATTCCTTCGGAGTATGCTTGCTATGCAATCCGTAGGAAGAAATAGAGATAGGTTAGTGTCAAGCCGCCTATTCCTTACAGAATCAATAAAATATTTATTGTCTTTGAACCACGGAAATCTCCTCCACTATCTCTGGAGACTAGTCTGGCGGCCATAGAAACACCCGTAAATATACAATAGGAATTGAGTGCAACTTACCAAACAAGCACTGGAATCCACAACACGAGCAGATGACGCGAGCCGTCTCAGAAAGAAAGCTGAAATTGTGTCGTATTTTGTGAGATCATCACGATATTCCGATTCGCTTAGTTGTACTTTGAACAACCACCCGTATGCCCGGAAGACCGGCTCGCGCATCCAGTACGGAAGTCGGATTCTCGCTATTCTCCCCACCAACCTTGAAGTTGTTCTCAGTGGTAAATTCCGGAAAATTATTTTCAGTAGGTATATTATGCCTAACCAATAAAGTAGGTAGTAGATGAACGCCGAAACCGTGACCTGGCGGAAGAGCTTAACATAAGGCCATCCGCTGATGTCGTTGTCGTTCGCAGCGCGTGCGGTCGCGATCGGCTCCCTTCCGTCATAAGAACCCCCTCCCAATGGCTCTAACGCTGAGAAACGGCTTCGTCCATCGGTTTTACCATTCTTTGCTCTTCTCCTTTCGAGAGTGTTGGTCGTGTCCCCCATCAACGGGCCTGACTCTGAAGCATCTTTGCAAAACTCGCTGCCAGACGACTTGTGATCCATGTTATTTTTCTGAAGTATGTCATGGGTTCAGGAAGCAGCTTGAAGAATTGCTCGAATCCTCAGCTGCTCTGTTGCGTCGGCTAAGTGTCACGAGTCTTTGTGGCCGTCTGCTACCTCAAGTACTGCTCATCTTTATACCTTAAGCGGCAGATTTGGAAGCAGCTATTCAATGGTCTTTCGATAGCCCACACCTAAACAAACAGGTGCTGTTTTACGTGGCCTGAGGCATCAATGGCTTGGTCAATCGGCAACAGCTAGCATGCTGTTTTGTGATTGGCCATTGTTTGCCCTAGATATATACAGCGACTCCATTGGTCAGTACGCATTGCGTCGCACTGCCGCACCAACGCAACCACTGAGCAATTGAAATCAGGCTCGTGACAGACCACTAAATCGCACTTACCTATGTGGCCATGTCAATCCGGGAAACAGCTGCATGTTACTGAAACGGTGGATCTCGTTTGTGGATCTCTGTCTTTCCATGCCCTACTAAAGCGGGTAGGCCATCTACCAAAACAAAAGAATAGCTGGAACGCTAGCAGTAAAATTCGTCTCATTTCCGCGGGTAATTGATGCAACTGCAATCGTTGTGGAGCACCAACGAAAACCAACATGGCTGCTCACCACAGGTCATACTATTAAATTCGAAGGTAGGAGTTTCCGAAACGGAATTCTAACTGCTTGGCCTGTGAAAATAAATTATGACATTGAGAACTGTGCAATATTGCGAACGTGGGTGTGCTCAGCACTAACTAGATTAACCCCTGATCTGGAACCATTTACGCACAAACTTTAACAGTGGAACTAGTCAGTTATTACTGCAGACTTGCGGTAATGGTATTAAAAAATAACCGCTCAGCTGTGATACCCTTTCGGCTTCTAGCCACCATGCCACCCGAAGGAAGCACGAAGGCTGAGATACTGCCAAGTTGCCCAAGCCTAGACGGAAGTAGTTGAGCTGCCGAGGTTAGGTTTGAAACGTGGACCATCCGGTCTTCAAATTATGCCTTAACTACTAAGCTATTTTGAGGTCTTGAGCCCTATGTCGAGGAAACGCGTAGTAGATCAGTGTTGTCTTCCCAGGTCGAACTTGTTAGAGGATACGCCAAGTAAATCATAGGTGTAAAATAGTGGGACACACGCTCTCTGAAGGCCATGGTTACAGTTTAAACTTGAAGATTCAAAGCGACAGTCAGAAGCAATGTGTTTTACAACTTTACTAACCAGGGCAGATGTTTCTGTATGAAAAACTCCTCAAACTCGAATGAGTCTTCAGACAACAATATTTGCCGTCCCATGAAATTAAACCTCGCTTCCTATCGCACCCATTTCTTTAGCCCATAGGTCACCACCTGTCGTCCCAAATAGTTACTCGTTTCCAAACTGATACCGTGAGGGAGATAATTTTTCTTCGCGAGGTCCTATTCTTACCCTATTTCCCAACACTGAACGAACTTCTGAAGACACGGCATAATTTCTCCTCCGATTCATCACTCTGCTTCTGGTATTTCTAGATAGTTTCTTTATGTAGACTTTCAGTATTTTGTACTTCATGAGGAAACGAAAATGTGTCTAATATCCGAACGATTTGGGCGCTGCTGTCCTCACACGCTTTCATATGGGGATGTTGCATGTTACTGATTACACTTTGTAGTTTACTTGTTTCTTACCGGGACACAAACGAAGCTAATGTACATCCTGTTCTGTTCCGTTTCACTGCACACATTATACATCTTGGTTATAGTGCATTCATTTCCCGTTTATTGCCTGCACTCTACGTACCTTCACTCTGCTAACATTCAGCCCCTCCAATGTAATTTCATCTTAATCTGGCTATCACAGCTTTAATGTCACTTGCTTTTACCTGTCTCAAAGGCCTGATACTTACAACGTTAATGGAAACCCGTGGACACTCCACCACTCTATATTGGGTATTGTTGCGAATGAAACACGGACAGCAATGGTGCGCCACATGGAATGAGATTTTCGGTTGAATCCATTGCTAATTTCAACTAATTTTGAAAATTTGTGCTTAACTGTTCATAACCCAGTGACTTTTGTATGATTCCTGAGCCGCCGCATCATGAACTATAATGAACTACAATGTAATCGCTTCTGTAGCTATTTGCCCGGACTTATCAAACTCCCAGTATGACCCTTACAAAATGTGATCCTGCATTTCTGAGAGTAAAACTAGAGTAAATCACCCACAACTAACCAACCACATTAGTCCTTTTCTGACACCAGTTAATAAACGCAAATTTTGTATAGGTGAACACTACTTCATAGAGAAACATCAGATCTCATCACTATTTAAGCGGTACGCTTACACGAACGCTCGCGCGTCTCCTTCCGTTAGTGCCTTCTCTCTCACGTGATGGGTACATGGACGAACCAAGCGTATTTGCACTCCTTCAGAAAGAGCTGAGTAATGCAACTGATTAGTGTACCAGATGTACCTATTGAGTCGATAGTATAAACCTTTCCCATTATGATCTTTCCAACTGGGGAGTGAGCCAGTCATTTGACGGGGCCTGTCCTCCTCTATTCGTAGGGGATGGTTGTTTCTTCGATTTGGGGTGTTTGAGAGAAACAACTACATTGATTCCATAACTGTCTCCTCGACAGACTATTTGATTTTTAGGTGTTCTCGTGAAGGAGGAGACTACAATCTTAGTTTGGGAAGAACAAGCACTAAAGTTAAAGGTCTTACTGTGCAAATTTTAACCAAAATTACCACAGAAATATAAACAATTTTTTTTATCCAAGGCGCAGTGTTTATTACTTATGCACTAAGCCTGTCAATTGAAATCGCCTGACGGTTAGATTTTCTCCTTTCCTACTCATGAATAGGCATGACAAAGTGTTGAATCACTTGCTTCAGCATGCATTTTATTCTTCACTTTATACAGTAAGTGGACATTGTTTAGTTCCTATAATATTGGTTAATCGGCCATTCAAGTCACCAACAAACCGAACGCACTCTCCTTCAACTAGCTCATTCATTTATTCGTACATAGGGTTTCCAGCCCAATCAATCCTCGTAGCAGCTAGCCCCGGTTAAAACCTATCTTTAATTGTCTGTGACACCGGTTTCTCTTACCAGCCAGCAGTTAATTGTGATGCGGCTGGTTCCCACGACAAGGTGACTGCCTCGGCTGATGTTTCTGTCAGTGTTTATATGATATTTTGCCTGTGATTCTTACCTATTTGCTCCACTTTTAGCCCCATTATTTGGCTTGGCTTTTCCACATCTAATGCAAAACAAGCAAGCTTCTTTCTCAGTTTGCCGACTTTCGTCTAAACATCAAACAGGCGACGCAACATCACTTGCTCCCTTAATTTCTGCTATTTAAACAATTTCAACGTGTCGGCAATGTGGACGACCAATGGAGTCAATCGATATAACAGCGTTGAGCTAGTTATCCCCTGTTGGATGCAAACCCAAGCATGCCAATTCGCTATCAACACACTATATGGAAAGAAGTTTAATTTGCTTCCACTCGCCAGGAACGATTGATCTATTTAAAATGGGCGTTGAATGTGGACTTCCCATTTCGTAGGTGTGGTGTAAATTTCAACTAGCAGCTTTATAATTTTGAAGCCATGTGGCTAACTGTTCTGTAATGCTGACGACCTGGCGACTTTCGAACAAAAAGTCAGCTTCGAGGATTTTTTGTTCCGGTTTATTGTAGGCAATATTCTAACGCTTCGGTAGAGTAAATGCAAACGTGCAAAACAGATTCTAAAGTCATTTAACTGGCAGGTAAATCAGTGAGTGTTTGTCTGCTGTGCTGCGGTTGCTCTTTTTTGGCACTCAGAACACAGTTCTTCACACACATCTCCACGGTTCACCAGGTCGTGCAAACCGTAACCTTCTGAAATACGCAGGGTAAGAAACAGTGGGTGAACTTCGACAAGTAGACTCACTTACATTCCAATTTGGTTTTCACGGAAAACTAACCTGAAGCCCAGCTGACTCCTTCGTTTATGATATTCTTCAGCTAAACGTGCTGCGCCAGGCCGCCTCATGTTTCAGTTGGTACGATATTCCAAATATCGCAGTATATTTTCATAAAGGAAACTAATCACAAGGTTGCTGAAACTCTTTGACAGCTCACGACCGGTTTCGCTTTTCTCGAGGCTCATTGAGTAGGCACAGTCCCCGAGTGCCCGTCAAAATTGTATTCTACTTGAATCCAGATTGGACAAGGAACAAATGAAGCCGCTTTTTTATTGGATGTCGACAATGAGAGCGATCGTGTATCTTCACAGCCTAAAAATGGCACCTGGTTAAACACCACATTACCTATCGATTTTGTGGGTCATCCACTTTGTTAACTCACACGACAACGTACGTACTGTAGCAATCAAGGGATAGGGTGAGTTCATCAAATCACTTGAACTGCCGAGCCAAGCTAACTATTCTGTGTGGTTCCGGCAAGTAAGTTTGAAACATTTTCGGTTTTCATCCTACAACATTACCCTATTGGACACCGATTGATCAGTATCAGTGTACTACGAGTCCAATTTGTTCATGCACAAATCCAAACTAATTTGATAAACTTTTGAAATACTAGGCTGGAGATAAAATAGAAACGAGAGGTTAAATGAGGATGAAATACATGGCTAACTTCGACTCACTTCGAATTGTTTTAGGCGCACTTCGGCGGGAGTTTCCTTTCTGTCGCTTAGTCAATGGTTCCTTCGGTCATATTGTTGCGAATACACAAGAAGGACGGCTTGCAGGTACGGGCCAGACGTCTATCTTTTGCAAAGTGCGGGTATAATACCACCTACATTCGCATACATATACTTCGAAAGAAGCCTTGCCTCATCCACTACAACTTTCGCGAAGGTCTATGACGTAAACAGCCAGCCGTACATTCTTCTAAACCATAATAGAATTTTAACGGAGATAGTTCCGCGTATAAAGCATATGGACAACTTAAAAATGGTGACGCATGAAACTCAACAAGAAGCACTGGTTTACTATGAATATACACTGCTCTCAGAAGTTTTGTGACAGTAGACCGAACCAAAAATCTGGTTGGTCGACAGCAGACTGTATTGCGGAGAACGAACGTTCGAAAAAGTTGGGCACACTAAATTAGGGAAAAGGCAGATTGGATACTTTTGCGAGAACTTGTCTGTTTTGATAGTTTGCCAAAATACTATGTTCATTTATTATTACCTACTAAAGGTAGTGTGAGGAGTGCAAAGAGAACAATGTAGTTGCATGGTGAAATCATTTATCATAATCTATGAGGTCATAAATGCACAAAAACGGGCAAAATCACGAAACACTGCGGAGATTGCGTAAAACATATAGTCTTTGATCAAGTAGTTCAATCAACATAACCAGGGCAACCAAAGATTATTTGGAGTCATTCTGTGAGCACATCAGTGCGTTGCGTCGATTGATCTATAATGCTTCAGGGAAATCGAGTCAATTTGATGAACTATATTTCGCATCGATTTTAAAAGACAGAGGCTTGCTCATGCCTTGTTTCGATCACGTGTTGTGTTTGAGGAAGGGACTTTGGAATCGATTTAATTGGCGACAGATTACGAGTCATTAACAAGCCTCAGAATTCGACTGTACAGACCATCTGCTCGCTTTTGAAACCTTACAGTTTTACCATTGAGTATCATTGCAACTGCAGATGAACTCATGTATGCATTGAATTGTTAGTTGAACTGACGGTGATGTTTGGCTATGCAGCAGTGGCAGTGTCCCCGTAAAAGATACCGTTGGAGTTGGGTAAGATAAAATGCGCCGTACTGCCATATACAACGTGTTTTTCAAGCAGTTAATGCACTGTCACCGGCATATGGTAGTCCAAGATGCACAGCTCCTTTCAAACCGTAATTATTGTTTCCTTAAGTGGTCTTATTTCCGATTATGTCAAATGAATTGATCCGGACAGTCGTTTTCTCGACTTATGTTCTCCACCAACTGGAGCTCTGCATCCGGTAAATTTGGGGTAGGGAATTCCGCAGCCCGGTAGTGTAAAGATCAGGAGGCGCTTGTACTTAATGAGGCAAACTTGTAAAATTCGGATGTTATCTCGTCTTTTTGTACACTGATCAGGATATCCAGCAACCCGGGTTCGTTGTAAATAAATTGTTTAGGAACGGTAGTAAGCCGTCCTGTTCTTATTCACATATAAAGCAGATGCTCTGGTTGAATGAGTTAAACACAGCATGAAGATTCACGATTCACTGCTTATTATTGGGGACTAGTGATAAATGGTTTGAACGTCCTTTGTATGAAGGTGGCTTCTTCATTTCAGTCTGTGCCAGTATTTCGAGCCTGGTAAAAGATATCAGTTAATTATGGTTCCAGGGGACCTCCCATGGCGATTCCAGCGATTCAGTTGAAGCTTGATATCATTCGTACGTATCATAATAAGATCCCTAAGAATCGAGTCAGGTAAGCGAATAAACTATGGAGGTCTGATGCGCATTCACGTAAAAAACCTCATTTTCGGTGAAAGGGGCATCCGTAGATAGTGACGTAACGTCAAAGAAACACACGATTACGTGCAAAATACCAGATCTCCAGAGGTATGTTAAAAGTTCGTAGGTATTTGTTAAACAAGGCCTCGGAAGTTCAACTGTTACAGGTTTGATAATATCAACTAATCATTCGGCTAATTTAGGATAAGCTGAATCACGTCCAGTATTAGACGAACTGACACATTGATTTATGAGTCTAAAGTAAACCAGTATAACGGGAGCGTGTGAGAACCTATGGGTTCAAATCTCTACGTATTTCACTGGCACTATGCCATATCTACGTTATTTGTCCTGTAGCTGGACATACAGTCAACTAGAGTCGAAATTGATTTGATTTTGGTCTGTGGGGTTTTTAGATATAACAGCAAATATGTTGCACCCAATAAAGCTCAAACATAAAAAGGCCAAAATGCTATGTGTACAATAGGTTCCCAGAATCAGGTAGCTGCGTCACATGTCGGTTTATCGTTCAATCACGCACAGGATTTCAGTTTCGCCCCTGCTGATTGCATACGCTGTATATAGGAGTTATTTGTACACTCAGTGACCCACAAATCAGATGGAAGCGTGATTGGTCCGAAAACTGTCATTTGACAGTCATTCAAAACAGCTCCACCTGACCTACGGGTAATCTCACATGCAAAAAACATCATGGACCAAAGAGTAAAATAACAGTGAGCCTCCTTAGTCCGGTACAGCAGTGAAGCAAGGTGCACTGTGCATGATGCGACCGGTTCTAACCTGGGTTTGGCTTTCTTTTAAGTCTTATTTCCTCTGAGGATAACTGGTTACTATCATTGGCGAGATGCAATTTTTTCCAACCATGTAACGCTTTTCTTCATTATCCGGAAGATAGTCGTAGGCCACAGACCTCACCATAGATAACACCAAAACGACTGTTCGGACAGTATAGTATCAGCATCGTCGTCAGTCACCCGCAGCAGAATAACGACTCTCCAACGTAACAGTAACTAAAGGCTACGGTTTCCTACCCGGTTAGTGAATGATAAGGTCGTCGCTTGTGTAGATCAATTCAGTATGAGAATATATGCACCATATTCAGTAGGAACGGATTTGTTGTGCTTTGTGTGTGACACAGAGTTGCGTTTATTATTAGTGGCTCTGTGTTCAAAGTTCCTCGGTGTCGCACCACATCACACGGAAATCCACCGCGACACATGAAATGATTATCCCGCTTTTTCACGTTAACCGGTTTCACTCAATGTTATAATCTGACTTCTGACTTTTACTACTTTCAACTTAGAAACGATCACAGAACGAAAGCACTCTAACTAGTAAACAGTCATCAGTCAAATAACAGCCGAAAGAGGCAATCGGGGCAACGAATGAAGTGCGTGTCCTTGTTTCCTTGGTGGGTGAGTTTAATTGACAAGTTCACTTGTTTGGGTAGATGCAACACACTACTCATTAGGTTGCTGGCAGCCCATGACCGGTTTCACTTCTGCTGGGACTCATCAGGTAGGCGCTACCCTAAGTTTCCGTCAAGCTTATGTTCTAATTAGGCCCAAATTGCACGAAATTCGACAAATACACTCATTTGTGTATCAATTTGGTTTTCATCGGAGACACACGTGAAACCCAGTTGGAACTCTCGTTTATAACGTTCTTCTTCAACTGAATATGAATCTCCACGAAAACTAAATTGGTATGTATATGAGTGTATTTATCGAATTCCATCCAATATGGGTCCAATTAATGTACAATTTTGATGGAAACTTGGGGACTGTGCCAACTCAGCGAGCCTCAAAAAGGGCGAAATCGGCAGTGGGCTGTCGAAGCGTTTTCAGCAACCTTATGAGTAGTTTCCTTTTGGAAACAATGGCAGAACTATAATTGAGCATGCATGCATCTATCAGCTTTGGTTAAAGTAGAGCTGACGTCACAAACCACAGTGTCAAGACTAAGGTTCAATGTTTAATGTTTGCCCAAATGCGCCTGTCTATGCCCACTCATCGTCCAGCCGATTGGTTTTGTAGTCATATTTGAGGAATCGGTAATATCTCAGGTGACTGCCTGACGCCACAAATTATTTCGAATTTCAAAAACGAAGGAAGTGTGTTGGGATGTTGGAACGAATAGTTCCTTGCCTTCGTTGAAGGAACCCTCCTCGTACCGAACAATAATCTAATACATGCTTTTTCGTCGCCAAAAAATTGTTTCTCCAATATGTATAGTTAACTTCAGTGTCCAAAATTATATCGACATTGTTTAGACAGGTGAAGTCGGTGATACGTTTTTTCCAAGCTTGATTTGGCTTAGAGAGTGGAGTTTTGACATTTTACTACTAGAGGATATCAGTAAACGTCTTTGTCGGGTCCGTTTTATTATGTATCTTTGATTTCCTTTGAATGGGATTCTATTAACTTGAGTATATTTTGGTGTTACTCTTTGTCTTTTCACGAAACAATGGATGATTGCCATTTTGTAGGACGGAGGGAACATTCGCGTAATCTCGTGACGGGACCTCGGAATAAGGCCAGTGACAACAGCTGAAAAAGGAATCCTTCCCTGAACTCAGGAACCTGGACAGAAACTTCTATCTCATTTCCTCGATCACGGAATCGATTCGTCAAGAAAACGCGCACAGTAGCCATACGTTGGTTTTAGGTCTCGAATCCGGATAACATAAACGATCGCATGTAGAAGTAAGAATGTGTGTCAGTTAACGTTTATCTGGCTGCCTGGTTTCTTGTTACACTTGTACTATGAAACTGTATTCAGAGGTTCGTTTCGTCGGTCCATCAAGCTACAGCTGAAATTTTGTAATTCGAATATCACCTAAGTAACACAAAAGAGGCCACAAAAATTCCGAGAAGCATTTAGGAACTTTGTGAGAACACTCTGTTTTCAAGAACACCCGAAACGAAATTTCTCTCACGCAATCCTGTCGTTTGATCAACCATCCGAACCACATCCTTTGAGGATAACACACGTTCGGGGATTCAGAAGTTATCTGGTTGGTTTAGACGCAAACTGAATATGGTGGTTTATTGACTTAGTCGAATTAAGATCACTGAGGTGGTGACACTATTATCTTGCTGTTAAGCCGCTTAAAATATTGTTCTGAGAATTCAGTCTGGTTGGCCTTAGGTACAGACAGAAAGTATTATATTTAAGTATAGACACTGAGTTATTTAGTTATTGTTAGCATTCGTCCAAGAGTCGAAACTGAACAGTAGAAAGCGCCTGGGCGATTGATTTGCAGTCAGACGATCAAAAAAAGCCCCGGCTATTTTAACCCCATATGGATTGACTTGGGGTAACCAGGTACTCTTCATCTAATAGGTATGCAGGCAGAATGCATACTAAATGATACAATACAATGCGGAATGAACAAAACGTAACACGCTAAGAGATCTCTTTGGTATACACTGAAGGAAATATCAATGAGTAAAGTGAAAAATAGAACACTATAGAAACAAAGTGCTTACCTTTTTGGAGGCTTTTCCTTCTTGTGGAACGATGCTTACAAGTTGAGCAGACGGGCAAACTAACGTGCGGTCTTAAAAGCAGTCGGTATTACGTAGTATTTTGCCTTTCGGGGCTTATTTGCGAGGCCTCTAAAACAAGGTGGATTTTTCTCACATAACTTACTATTTCCAGCTGCATTTGGACTGTGTTCATGAAATTAGTGCATCTGCAACTATGCGGCTTCAAAATGAAAGTTTGTAGCAAACTACGATCCTTCACTAGTTTCTTCTGTTCGTATCGATTGATATACAGCACCAACGGACAAGGAAGCGTCCGATGCGCTACCTTTCCCCATGGTGTTTCTTCGCCAACTGGAGGATACTCCGCTAGACGTATGCTGAGCAGTGGCTTTCTTTTGGACTTTTTACTGTCACCTTTTCGATTTCCGTCTTTATTTCAGTGGTTTGATATGGGATGTAGCATGAACTCATCTTGCGCTCCTTATTCATTGAAAATGATCTGAGCTGACTGAATTCGACTCGAAGGGAGCCCGGTGCACTCAGTCGCTGAGTTTGCTCTTTTACTATCTTATATGACCGAATTCCAGTTGCGAAAGCATTGGAACTCTTACTGATACGAATGGATGCATGAAATACTGCCCAAGACGGCCACTGGTTCCATAAACAACTCCATGAGTACACAAGAAAGATGCGCCAAATATTCATATGCATTGGTCAGTATCAGCAGACCGAATCAGGGGACGGCGAATAAGTAGCTCACTGAGCAGTATAAGCAAGGATAAAAAAGTACGACCAGAGTAAATCAGAGTAAATCTACGCATTCCTGAGGAGTAAATCGTGACATGTAAGATGTCACAACCAATAGGCTCGGTAATTTTGTTTTTATGACAAACTGTACAGCTGATAAAGTGATGTCCTAATTTCGTATGTAGATTCACATGAGAGGTTGCTGCGTAATATGTTTAAAGACATCAGTAGAGATGTCTTGAACTTGTGCTATTAAGAATGTTTGATCAAAGTTCTGTGGTAGCTTCTCATATAGGTGAAACCACCGAATTTCACTCAAACGCTTTTTACCTGCTTGTGTGAGGGCAAAAACAACCATGTTTGTCGTGCTAGTCAAATTAGTCTGCCCTGCGTGATACCCTTCAAACAACTGCACAAAGCAAAGGCTGTCTTGAGCCGAGCCGCAAGCTAGCAAGAAACTCAAATATAAAAGTGTAATAAAAAACTTTCCAGCAATGCCTACGTTAGTTTAGCCTAGAACAGGGTTTGCGAAGTTCCGTCCTAACTGTAGGACAGCCGATGGATCCTCGTGATATTGAGTGAGCAGAGTTTGATCGCAATTTTAAGCTAGAACAGCCTGTGGCATTTTCATTAAATTGTGGACCATTATACGTACAAGGTTGTGACTCTTCATGGAAATGAGCAAAATTGTCGAAGTGCCCCTATTCACATTCAGTATCAAGAATTTCAAGACCCTGTGGATTGCAGCAGAGAAAGTGCTTCTCGAGTGGTCGCAAGCCCGGAGAGTAATGGCATAATCCTGAAGGATTTAACTCCACTGTATAGAATAAAATTTATCCAACCTAGTAAGCTGAGATTTTTCAACCATGGAATACTTCTTACGAAAAACGAGCTAATCCGTCCCTCTAGGCGGCTAAGTCTGATCGGTTGAGATCTCTTAAAATAATTCTCATGTGACATCAAACCAGTCTGTCCAGTCATTTCTAGACATTAGAGCAATCTCTATCACTGTCTCAGCTAATCAATGCAGGCACCTTTAGATATTCAGCTCATATCGAAAACTACATCGCCGTGTAACGAAATACTGTTTTACCTTGCCTCTAGGTAGCTGTGTGATTTTAGATCAGTTGGTTTTAGGGGCTTTTGGGACGCCGCATAGCTCCATGGAGCTAATTTGTAACTAGTAGCTACTGTCAGTGCTTTCTTGGTGGCCTTGTTGAATATAAGTTTCCTTATATAAAAATGCTTTTGTTAAGGTAACACTTCTCGGATCTTTGAGGGTAACAGACAACTGTGATAACCGGAATTGCGCAGAGAACATCTAACTTCCGTCAATGAACAGACGCGAAATTCATTTTAACCATCACAGACACACCAAACGCAGCACTTTAAAAACAGATGGTCTTCTGCTATTACTGTTTGATCGCCGCACCAGTCAGTCGTCCATACCATTTGGGAAATGTTTGAGTAGAGTACTTTCACCATATCCTAACTCGTCTAGTAGCAAAGCGCGATGTTGAGCTTTTTTGCATGGAGCTTCAGTGTTGCTGTGATGTCTCAGGTGGATACTGTATGAGCGGAATCACAGCACAACCATGCGTGATCTGCAGTGCAATCAAGCGAAAGTACTGAGCTTTTGAGTAGGAGCACTGTTGTGGCCAACGTTTGTATCCGCTAAATATACCGCATTTGTACCGACGAAGTACTATTTGGCCCCCACACCTTAAATTCTGGATGAAATGTCATTGAATCCCATAGTATTACTTGAATAACAAAGCTATCTTTCGACATAGGTTATTTCACTTAGAGTACAGAGTGATCATTCCATGTTATATATAGTTTCATTCTCATGTAAACAGGATTTATGATAAATAACGTCAATCAATCAATCAATTTGTCAGCTATGAACCGTGTACCATAGGCACATTGGTTCTAGCTGCTTAAGTTTCGATCACCGGAAAGTGGGAGAGTGCGGGAGATACGGCCAAGCCTTGGAGGTGATGGCATGTTCAATTAGTTCGGGAATCGGGTAGCTACGCCTTGAAGGCGGTAGCTTTGATTCACGAGCGCCACTGACTGCGCGAATGGGCCATTTATGTCAGTGTCACTAACCATTGGTGAGTTGAGTCCCGGGGTCCCCATCCAGGGAGACGGCAGTTGTCGACCCGACTCAATTTACTGGTTAGTGTTTTCGTACTTCGTTGCCAGGTCATACACTGTCCACCTCTCGGTCGCTTCCACTCAGCACAGGGTTGGGCGAAAAGAGCTCTGCGAGGCAGCGATAAATAACGTGCCTTGGAGATGCAGAAAGCTAATGAAACCATGATTGGTCGACGGACACTCATTTAAAAAAAATCAAACCGTTCGTTGAGGCTACACTTTGTGTGGTGTTCAGTGAGCCAACAGTAAATTATCTTGATGTCCGGAATGGTATGTAAGCGCTACTCAATACGTAGATTGCAAGTGTACGAATCATTCCATCCAAATGGAGAACCAAGCAGGGGCATTTCTGACCGAGTATGAACGAGGACGACTGCCAACCTACAGGTTCAGCCTGAGAACCATGTACGTACTTATGGTAGCTTGGGTCGCTGTAGATTGTGGCAGGTAGCGGCACAAAGTGGAGGGGACGATGGTTGCAGAAAATAAAAACAAAAATCATTGGCGTACGAGACTATACATAACAGCACCTTTAGTTGTATGACATCGATCTGTCAACGAGTGATGATGACGTAGGTCTCCGACACCCCAACCTAGCAAACGAAATGCGTCGCTGCACGTAGAAACCACTGTTGTGTTCTTCATCTTGCATTTCCGATCTGTGATATCCTCCAGTCGAAACCTGCTTCAGCAAACAGGATAGGACGAGACAATCGATGACTTCGAATACAAACCACATTACCAAGCCACCGTGGCTGGTGCAGTCAAATCAACCCATCAGTAGTGCAAGCAGCTGATTTGTTGCCAAAACCCATTTGTCCTACTCCTAACCTTATATTACTGTGATGTGTGCACAATGCTTGAAGGAACCGACGGTCAAATACAAGCGATCTTCTCTCGTCTGCAGCTCATAGGTCTATGGCCTCGTAAATGCAAGGCAATACTAGGCGCATTGCCGCACCCTATACCAATTTTTTTCGTAGACCAGCTAAAATCAGGTCGGACCTAGATATGTATGAGTTGAAGGAAAGTATTTACTCCATCAGCAGAATTGTCGTCTGACGTGATTCGGTTACCCAGGTAAATAAATTTATCCACTATCTCTATGTGTTTCAATAACATGGCCAGCTGTGGCGAGGTGCTCAGCTGGTCTTACAATGGAAGTTTGCTCTATGAGGACGCAAAGCACGACGTTTGCTGATATACTACCGCCGGCAATCTACCTTCCTCTGAAATTGGCTAACATAAATTATCTGTAGTACAACACCGGAATGCCCATTTTGACAGCATCTACCAGCAGATCCGATTATCTGGTGTACTCTCACACGTTCATTTCTGGCATCTCATTGGCAAAACAGAAAGTCGTCGCTGTCGGATTCGGTGGTCTATGCAGCTTTACATTTCACAACGCAATAGTAAAATTTGCACCAATGAGCGCATTTGACAGGTCGAAAGTTTTGAGCTTCTAGCGGAAATTTGTGAGTTATTTTTCCGGCGTAAGGACGGTGGTCTTGGAAATAATCGATGATGAAGCATAAGCTAACGTGTTTATCGTGCCGACAATTTGTTCCACGACTTCATCCAATTGTATATATCACAGAGGCCCCTACAATGTCGCCGAATATACCTGTTTGCTCATTGTGGATTGGGGAGTTGCTTCAGGTGATATGATATACACTACATAACGAAAGCAACTTATATACATTATGAATAGGGGTGTCCAGTCCTAAGGCACATTTTGGGAAGGATCTATGGGAAGAGAACAACCGTTGTAAGTTGCTAAACTTCTGTTTGTGCCATCTGTCTCTCAGTTGGTGGCCTGCCACAGAAGTTCGGTAGCAACAAATCCCATAGATTTGTGATTTCGTGGGCTAGCTTGACTCGACGCACTGCACGGAAGAGAGGTCTTTGTTTGAACTCTGATCTCTGGTGGATTTACACGGTATCTTATGACCCCCGACACTGAACGCGTGCTCATTGCTGATTAGCTTTCTTAAGATTGAAACTCAGATTCACAGCTTTTCCTTAGGCCTGAACTGATCAAAATAATCGCGCAAGGGTGAGGAGAGGGCTAGTCAAACCAGTGCAGCACGGATATATATTCGAACGGAACCTCTGATCACTGGGAGAAAACATTCATCCAAAATAATGGGACGCATGCAAAATCACAATCATTGTGGCTGTACTCAAGCGCTACCGTGTGTACAGCAAATTTCAAATGTACAGTTTCTCATACTCTAGACCTTTCTACTCTCAGCAAAGAAGTGTGGAACATTATCTCATGTGTTCCCGTAATTTAAAACTCTTGCATACATATGCCAATCTGGTTTTTAGAAACATTCATAGCCTCCGTAACCCTCAAACTTGTCAGTTGAGCTTCCCACTTGGATCTTCTTAAGGCTCCTTATATATAACTCTTGACGCCTGACCTCAGTAGACCTAGGGTAGCAATCACATTATGAACTTCGCGACAATACTTCACTAAATTGGATTGAGAGCCAGTGAATAGAGCATTAGGCAAACCAGCGTCTGAACTCTTTCTCTGTAAAGACTGTTAACAACCTGCGAAAGCAATCAACTCAGCAATCCCCGCATTCACTGATTGTACCATTGATCAGCAAAACCTATGGAGCCAGTAGCTAACACAGTATCGATGCGTAGGTTTCTTCATGTAGTGTTGGCCATAGCGACACGCGCTTGGCAGTAAAGCACTTTACAGTTTCAGAAAGGTTTTATAAACAGTCAGTGAAGATGCTGGTTTCGTCGATCTGAACGATCATGCTACCTTCAGCCTATAACTGAGTAACTCCCAGAATAGGCTTATTTCTCGATCCCTTCCTGTCCATTGAGTTGAACACCTCATGTCTGGGATGAGCTTTCCTCAATACGAGCAGCCAAGCATCGAGGTAGCTGACAGTACTGTCAAAATCAACTCGCTGTCGGATTCAGCCGCGAAGCCCGTGCATTATGTGAGAAACGTCACCTCTGGGTCGTCTTCAGCCCAATTGATGATTGCTTCTATTTTGTGTCACTCAGGTTGAGATCTCAAATCCCGCTCCGCTCTCATGCCGCTGACACCCATTCAGCAACTGACTGCCTGTCGGTTCACTCCAGACGCATCGATTGGCGCAACTTTTTTTTCAACGTGGGCCTAATCACCGAGACCCGGCCCGGATGGCGGACAAGGTCGTAATGGCGACTCATGTTGGCTTCCTCCCTGTCCATCTCCAGTGCTGTGTCGGGCCTATCTCAAAAACAAACGTTCAAAAACCTAGGCCATAGCAACTATGAGCCGATTCCGGAATCTAAGTTACCACACCGACAGACCGGTTTTTTCCTGCCGGAGGACCGCGTTTATTGTTCCAAGTCCAGCGCCAATGAACAGAGCGTGGCACCAAGTTGAGCCAACAGGAGATGCAGTGGCGCCTTCAGAACAAGAGCGTCCGGCCACCTCTTGGGGCGATGCAAGCGCTACTGGCATACTGGCATAGCTACGGTATAGCTGGAAACTCCGTGGGCGAACTGGCTGCAACTCGCAATGCCAATAAATTCGCCATTCTGTTGGAAGCCGACCAGTAAGTGGTCATCTGACACTTAGGTTCTTCGTTTTCGAAGTCTTCTCAGTCGGATATTGTTTCAGTTCCAGAAAACAGCCGTCTGGAATCTAATAACGGGCAGTGGGTATGGCTTATTTTCACCTCTGATAACCAACGCCCCCATAACGTAGATCTGGCGAAACCATCAATTCCGTAACACGAACTCCAGGCAATACCTGCTGAATCTGTACTGACTTTAACTCATGACGCGTCGTAAGGATACGTACGGAGCTGCATCAACAGAGGTGGTGATCAATATATACAAAGTCAGAGTAGCTAAATGAATGGGGGAACTATCAAGCTGTCAAGTTAGATTCAACATCCGATTTCAAAAAGGGAGCACCCGTATCGGGCAGTGGCTGCGCCGAAAGTTCGTGCTTTATCCGTCGATTTTTTGGTAAGCTACCGGGACCAAGACAAAGTAAGCCCACAAGGCGCAGGAGCCTCTCTGCACGGCCTTGTTTGGAAGACCTTCGTAAAACTCGTCAACAAAACCGTCCGGAATGTTCGTTGCGGCACATTGTCCGTCCACCTTCTATCAGGTTTTTGGTATTTGAAGGTAGCTGTGCTACAAACACAGTGTTCGTCGGCGAAACAGTCCTGTCAGATGTCATCAACTAAATGAAAACACATTCGTCGTCAGAAAAGTTCGAATGCGTTTCCTTTATTTGAACGACACCGAAATTCGCTATGGTATAAGAAATGTTGACTCTGTTCGAAATGTCTATGTACGACTGCAATACACAATGACTTTCAACAATACCAGCACTAGTTCTCTTCCTTGGGGTTAATACTTTAACCGAATGTAACGAAATGCAATTATGGCAAACTGAAACTGATGTGAAACGATTAGCCGGTTCTCATCTCTCCCAGAACAGAAGATTCTCGTATCACTTGGTTTAGTTAGCATTCAACAAGAATACAGTGACGAACATTGACGTTATCTGGATCTCGTCGTCAGATCAATACTTATCTAATGATCGAAATAGGGGTAAATAATGAAATAAGTAGCTAATATTAGTTAGTGAATTAGAAAACACGAACGAGTGGTTGTTGGCGCAACCCAATTCGCATCTAATTGGATGCTGTGAGACAGCATAGAGGGCTGCTCAGCGAATTGGCCGGTTGATTCGTGTCATATGACCAAGGCAGACTCAGCAAGCGTACTAATCGTTTTTGACGGCACAGTCGCCTAACAGCCCTCTAGACTGTTCCACAGTGTCCAGTTAGATGCGAAGTGGGTTGCGCCGACAACCACTCGTGCGTGTCTCCGTGTTTTCGAATTCACTTACAAATCTTAGCTGATTATTTCATTATTTACCCCTATTTTGACCATCATATATATACTGACCTGAAGACGAGATCCAGAAAACATTAAATTCCGTCACTGTGTTCTTGTTCAAATCATGGGAATATTGAAACAATTAGTTAGCATTATCTGTTTATTAAAATGGTACAACAAAATATTACTGTTTGGTCCTGCGGTTCTACAACAACAGTGCTAGTGACTTGCGAACAACAAATAAAAGCCTAGCAAGTGCGTGAGACAGCAGTCGGACATTCCTCATTGTTCGAAAACATTCCATGTATGCGGTAAGGGGCTTTGTATGGACAAGGTACAGGGGAATCGTGACGCCCACCATGGAGCTACTGAATGGTGTGTTCTCCCAAAAACCCAGTTTTTTGCTGTACACAGATTTTGACCCTGTGATTACAGCATTCCTGTCTAATCCCTCCTCTACCGCCAAGTCGAACGAATCCGTAAACATGTCATGTAACCTCGTTCCTAGATGATGTTTGGGGATCATGTTCTCTATTCGTGAATCCGGACCTGTATTCTATGCAGAGACAATGGTGCTGAAAATTAGACTCCTGTCGATTCATGTATGAGGACAAGCCGGCAGTATCACCGTTTCTTGATTACCTACGTCTAACGTGATCACATCTCGATGTAATGAAAAGTATCAAAACCAAAACAGCCCACCGTATTACGACTGGCCCTCATACGGCTAGTCCGCAGATATCTGCATTTCTGTGTAGAAAAAATCACCCGTGCGCGCAACCCATACGCCGCACTGTGCGTGTCTTCGAAAAGCCAATTGATTACCCGATGGCCACCGCCCTCAGTACATGCACTAGAACGTGACGTCACAACCCTCGCTCTCACTGGTCCATAAACAGGGTCAGCTAACTGCAGTGGGCTCCGTGACGATTCCTGCTGAAATTCGGTCGAGCGACCGCGAATGTTGTTTGGATCACAGGAGAGCTGCGTGCTCGAAAAACACCAAACGATGTTCAACCGTCTTGCTTACTTCAATTCCCCTGGACCAGCCCTTTCAAAATACTTTAAGCAGCGCACCTCCAGTTACAGATCACAACCCAGTATTGTGAGTATGAGAGAATCATTCAAACCACTTTGGAAAAAAATGACGGCTAGTTGCTCTAAACTTATGGTGTTGTGCTAGCAGTCCTGGATAACCAGCCAAATGTGCACATTACTAAGATGCGAGAATCATGTATCATACCGGGTGAACTATCTCTTTTTATAACGACTTTTGGGGAAATGCTTCCAGAATAAATGTTTCAGGACGGCCAAGATTATGTAATTGTTCATTCATCTTGAGCGGCAGTACAAGTTGATGAATGAGATGCTTGAGGTATTAGGTTCACAATAAAATTAAACGCATCAGTGGTGCTTCTATTCGGTTCGTCAGTGTACCAGTTGAACTAGTTTTTTCTCTGATTGGGAACGACATGGATCCTGGTATACGAACATCGCTTGGACAACAGAGGAATCACCAACGAACTGTTTATGTTCAACCAAGTTTTCATCCGGAATAACTACAAGTTGCACAATTTTTCCTTTATCTCTCCCTAAGCGAAGCGAGTCTTAGCAACACAACTCAAATCGCATTTAACTACGGAATCTCTGATCATACCTAGGTGTTGACACTATCGAGCATAATGTGAAAAACGCTGTTAAGGTTCCGTTTTTTTTTTCAATTTTTTTCGCTCTCATTCATCTTGGGACTTTCACATTTCCAAGATATCACACAACAAAACTCTGTCTACTAGATTTACCATTAGTGTCGATTCAGTACACATGAAACTCGTACATGCATGCTGGGAAGTGCATATCGCGTATTTAACCACTTCGTTGATCTGAGCAATAGTTGCAAATGAACTGTATGACATGCGGTGCGTCATGATTGCAATGTTCCCCTTCTTGATTATTAATCTTTGACGAGCTGTGCCTAGGGTATGAACACAACATTTGAGGGGATTTAAAAGTACTATTCGCGTCCTCCTTTCCGCTGGAGGATGGAGACAACTTATGAGCACAGCGATGTTGGGATAGGCGCCAGATGCATTGCAACGAAAGCTGCTTAACCTGTTTCTTTGCGAATGACCCCGAGTAAATTTTCATCCAGTCTAATGTATAATTGTATACTCTGACTGAGTGTTAAACCGCGAAACGAGTAATTCCTTTGTAAAAGGTCACCATTTCGCATTTGAAACATGAAAATTGGGAGTGCTCCGAGCTGACTGAGCGCATGAAATGGAAGAAAATGATGCTTAGTGAAGACAAAATTTGCGAGCTCAACTGTCACATTTTATAGGTTTGCTGTTTGCACAGTATGAGGACAGAAGAAGGAGCGCAAAGTGGCCGAATTCAGAACAGATTTTTATGATTTGCCTGTTTCACGTCACTTAACTCACATTTACATGTTATTAGGGAAGGTGTGGAAATTTTCGATAGGTCCGCATTGGATGTTTCTTGTGGGCACATAATGTGCTTAGTTTGGGCACAATTAACCGCGATAGCTTTCCGAGTCAGAATTTGCCTCTTTAGTCCCATGAACCGGGATACCTAATCGACTTAGTGCACCAAATGTCACACAGGGAGCTTACAATGTAACATTCTTAAGTGAATTTTGTGCGGTTGGCTGCCATCTTATAACGCCAGCAGTTTGGGCGGAGCCAGATGTGCTACTGTCTGGCAATCTATGAATCTGGAGAGAATAAGGTCGGTTGACAAACTCGCAGGCACCTTCATCAGCTGGCCTCCTCATGATGACATTTTACTGAGTACTGGTAAGGCGTTAAAACGAGGTACCGGTATCCTATAACAAAGTTTCAGTATACTACCGCACTCACCCAACGCCGTGCCATAAAAGCGTACGTACCGGGAGCCACCAAAGAAGAGCCACTCTGGTTGCACTGGAGAAACAGACGGCATAGATGCGTCAGTAATGGACCTTCGCTGTTAGAAATTTGAACAAACTTTTATCAACTTGCCCGTTTGTGACTCACGACTGAGACAAGATGAGAGCGTTGGTGTACCGCAAGTCCGATTCTGCTCATGCAGCTACGTCCACATTCTGACGCAAATGTTCTTCGAAAATCGGTAATGGATGGTAGTTTACAGTACAACAAAAAAGCAAACGTTCTAGCTTAATAAAAACGCCAAAATGATCCTAAAGTTAAGTTTTTAAGCTATAACGGGCCTCATTGTTTAGATGCACACGGTCTAAGCATTTTCGTTTTTCGGATCAATCGAACGGCGCAACAACTAGTATCCCCCAAAGGCATTGTTATGGCAATCTATCGGTGAGAAAGTGCGGTGTCCCGCTGAAGCGTGGAGGAATTGACGGATGGACACAGCGCTTTGGTATAAGACTATGAATAGTGCCCACTGTCGTGTCATCATGCTTAGGCTGGCTGATGGCCCTCAATAGGCCTCTGCGTTTGCTTGCCAATCATATTCCATTGAATATATAGAGGGATCAGAGACTTGCGCGTAGCATCACATTCGGCACCGCGCAAACCAATTGTGGTGTACGTAGTATGCAAAGGCGTCCGGTCTCATAATTACTTGCACCAAGACATTCGGACGATGAGGGGCTTCCAAGGACCCCGTAGAAAAGTATTTAAAAGGGACGGGCTAGATTCTGTTGAAAACAGCAGGGTCCGATTGATCGGAGAGAGAGAGTGACAGTGGTGGCCCTTTCAGATCTCGAAACACCAGTCGATATCGCTGAGCCTGTGCACGGGAGGATTCGGCACCATACAGTACAGGTCACTCATCAGTACCATCTACTCTGCCTGTCTCCCAAAAATGAGCATGTCCTAGAAAGGTAACGCTGACCCAGTACACTCAAGGCGATGATACCCACAGTAGTACAAGTCCAATCATACACGCATGCTCCGAGATCATTTGTCGGTTGCCTTACTAACTCTCAGTCCCTGACGTAGCACGATCGAGTTTACCTTTTCTCTCAATCTTTACGGCG
>SJOL01007811.1:146756-334378 GCA_004794785.1 Opisthorchis felineus | reverse complement strand
TATATATATATATATAACCCAGCTTCTGCTTCTCTGGATTATAGTTGCCCTGAATCGGGCGGGCATTTTCCGCGTCAGTCTAAGTTAGAAGATTTAAGACACTACTTTAAGTAGTGGATGACAACCCAAATTCGAGTGTATCGCCGACATACCCTAATTTTGTCAGTGGCCAATTGCGAGGAAAGAAAAGTGATCGCTGGCGGTAGCCCAACCTAATTTCACTTGGTGTCCAGTCCCATACTCTTAGGTCATTTTAGCTGTGGAAGACAAACTCACTGACGGGGTTTATGTTTCAATGACTCAAAAGCTTTAATCAGTTTTAATAGCACTAGGTGCTACAACCTATCCTGGTGTGCGTCATTTATTCCCCAGTCCCTAGTGCAAATCATCACCAAGGCCTGTCTATTCACGCTACGGCAACAAATCTTGACTATTTTTAACGCTGATTGCCAATCATTATTTGAAGGTGGCGGGCCGCATTTGAGGTATTTCGAAAGAGCCTAAAATTTCCAACGCAAAAATACACAGTTGTCGTGTTTCCCATGAAACAATAAAGTTTACTGTTGAATTACGCTACAGTCTAACTGGTTAACCAGGATGCAACCGGTCAAAAGCCATGCCTAATACGTTCCTGGTACACAACCTTACCACAGCTGAAATAGATTAAAGTACGATACACTGTTCACCTGTTCACTTTTAACACCAAGTAACCCGAGTAGAAAATTAGAAGGAAAAGAAAGGTCGTTCAATAGTATTGTTAGTTCGTGCTTGACAAAAGAACTGCTTGCGCCGAAGACAGTATATGAATAGCACACAGTGGCACCGGACTACAAAGAATGATCAGACCACGATGTGATGGTAGTTCGTATAAATTAAAACAATCGCACAGAAATGCATCTAACTCTCCTGAGCGTAGCTAAACTAGGCTATCTATAATCTAAGACTACACGGTGAAAATATAGGTCGATTTCAAAATAGAACAATTGGGCCTCTAGCAGCAGTAAGAGGCCAGGGAAAAGGCGGTGAGACTAGGTAACTATGGTACAGGTGAAAAGGGTGTCGCGAGCGCTGATAGAAAACGACGAAGGAAAAGGATAGGCTCGTATACAAACGTTGTTTACATCACATGGTGGCAGTCTGTCACAGAAAGTACGGAAACGGCACAAGGTTTTGTAACCACTTGCAAAATAACGCCTAGAAACCCACAGTCGTCCGAACAGTTCAGAGAAGGCCAACACGAAGTGTTCTAGGCCACTGAAAGCGCAGCGGTGACGTCAGGTAGCACATTATCGGAATCGACAACATTCAAGCATTGTCCACTGAGCTTTTCCTCTGATATCAGTTCACAGTCTGCTGAGAGTTTGATCCTAGCATGGGTGTCTTCAGTACTCTGACTTTCAGTTGTCTGTTCCGTTTCTTGGGTCCTGTGGGAGAATGCCATACAAACTGAATCAGACTTCAAATTATGTGTCAGATTGTTATGAAAGTCAGTATCAGAAGCAAGGAAGTACTGTCTTGAGACCTATATGAGTCCTATTTGGTTCACCCAGTCCATAAAACTTTATTAACAACAAATATTGGATAAAGAAACCTGCTAATCAGACACTTCCTACTAGATTTCCTTAACATTAGGGTTTACGCTTCCCCTCATCTTTCGGTGTTAAGCGATAAAAGTCATAAAGGACATTACTACTAGTAAGCATAGCTTACCTAAGCTGGAGTACCAGAATTCCATTAACGCGATTCAGAGTCTCCAAAGTGGAAGTGACTGTAGGCACAGGTAGGGTTACACCATACGACGAAAGTGTGGTGGGCATGAGAGTTCGGAGCGGATATGCCGCGGGAGATATGCCGCTGATTCCATCAGCATCTGTGACTTGCGGACCCAGGGTCTTGGGATCACCTGTGATGGTGAGTTTCGGAACACTGGATGCAGCCAATTCCGCAACTCTCCGCGCCCGTGTAACTGCCTGTTGAGTAAGATGTCGTAAGCACTCATCGCTGTCACGAGTGTAATCATTATCCGGTCCAAGGCGATCCTTGTAGATGGCGAACCGTCTCTTTTCATAGTCCAAAGCCGCGCGAAAATCGCCTCGATAGGTATAGGCTCGGCTGATAAGGTGACATGTGAATGCCTCTTTCAAATTCTTTTCTCCATAGAATCTGGGGTGATTAATTTGGCGAGTGAGTGTGTTAGTAGACCAGGTTAAGCTTAAAACCCGGATGACAAACCAGAGGACAACGGTGTTGAATTGTGCAGGAAAGCTTAAACAAGCGAATACTCAAAAGTCCAAATCAACAGAACCCCAGGTGAAATCCAACAATGTGACTGTAGGAAAGCTCTTACAGAACACTTATCGGTAAGCATACAACCAATCAACCCAATTTAACAATCAGATTATAGCTCATTATGTAGAGTGACCATGAGTAGTCAAGCTCACCAACCAATGACCACCCACCGTTCTGCGCTGCTGCAATCGCTGAAATCTAGTTCACTTAGGTTTTGTCCCACCTCATTATGATAAAAAACTATAGGGAAATCGATGAAAGTTCGGCAGCGAAGGACAATTTGAACTATAGTGGAGAACTTGTGCGCAGCAGTGTGGTATTTGAACCGACGCACTTTGTGGATACATGTTGATCGTTTTGGTGCATACTTGACTTCAGGCAACAGTCGAACAACTGCCTTACCTCTGACTGCGCATCAGTTGGTCTAAGAACCACCAATCGAACTGGCGGATATAAGACTTTGGTGAAAGGCAGACATGGATTGAACATGTAAAGTTATATGGAGGGGCGGAATCATAAAGGTTTAAGAGTGAACCGGAAGGAATCACTACAGATCTCCCAATCTATCAGTCCGATAAGGTTACAAGGAACGTCTGCGGTATTCTTTCCAACAAAAGAACACCGATAGGGTGTCAAACATGAAAGGAGATAACCAAGTGGTCGCTCTAGGATCCTCTGATTCAGAGAAAGTAACAGAAATCGGTACATTTATCACTTAGTGTTACACGGAGAGTAAAATGCTTGCCTCATAATGATATATGTTTGACAGCTCAAACAGTCACAAAGCTGACACCAATTAGTTACTTCTCCAAAGATAGTTTCATCAACATCATCAGACCATGCCTCACCGGAGTTATAACTTGTTCACATAAAATAATCAGGAAGTTTTAGTACATCTGGAATTCGAAAAATTGGGTTGAGTCTCATAAACTGAAGGGGTTGTCAGAAAAGCTCAAGGGACCAAGGATACTTAAATTAAAAACACAGTTCCCCCACCCAATAGGACCTGCTCAATGGTACCTTCAGCGGGAAGGTCCCTGGCTTTTGTGTGATCACCGAATTAACCTCAATCAAATGTTTGTTGTTTTCGCCAAGAAATCTGTTACCCGCTTATATTTATATTCTGATCCCTCTACCTGACCAAGTTTGAAGCATAATTCTCGTACAATAGGCTGCAAACATGAAAAGGAATGCCCGTTTGATCCAAGGCATCTTATTAAGCGAAGCACGTACCCTGAGCACTTTTCTGTGGTCCCAAAATCAGTTTACTGTTACTTGTCATTCACTGTTTCGCCTTCCCTTGAGCCATTTGAATGTTTGACTGGTCGTCTTCAGATCTACCATATGTGAAAACAATCTACAGTAAAGCAGTATACACAAACTCCCTGATAATACAGTGTTGGCATACTGCGGCCGAACGCAAGCCAACAATAGGAGGACGAACTTTCCCTTCGTCAGATATGCCGACGAAATGTAAAGCCGGTGACGGAAACTTGATGAACCAGGCTGAATCTACGACATTTTGGTGCTTATTCACGCATGCATTGTTACAAACAATTAGCGATTGCCGTAAAAAAGAGCCTCCTAGATAACCGTTATCTACCCATGCTGGACCATGATTAGGCAGGACGTGCCTGCAACAAACTTTGAGAAAGATTGAAACTGTATGGCATATGAGGTTTGGAGAAGCGTTCGGAGGGACAGTCGTAGAGCTGACTCAAAGTTTACCAGCACTATTCAAGGGTGCTCAGAATGAAACGAGTAGGATATACGAAAGTACCTTCAGAAACAAGGAAAATCAAAGTTCTGTGGCCTCATTACTTTTTGAAGATAATGATAGCCCCTAAATTAATGGTCACTGATAACACTACCTTAACTAAGAGGTCTCCCGTGGTGTCTTTTCAGCTAGGTTACCATTCATAAGACTGAGCTTCCATGGAGTGGTTGACCTAGCTTGTAAGCGAGGTCGCCTACTTGTAAGTGATCGTGGTGTTGACCGGAGACACTAGACACACCGTTCTTGAACTCACACTCCACAATGCATTTCTTGATGTCAATAGATATTAGCCACGAGACCGTTTCCTTATGCGGAAAGCACCTTATTTTACGTCTTGATTTCTGAAGCGCCATATGTACAGATTACCAAGACGGCGACCAGCACCCAAGGTGAAGGTGCCCACGTGGGGATCGAACCCGGGTCGCCATAATGGTGGTCCAGGATCTTTCTACTCAGTCACCCGGGCTAAGCTGTAGAACTCATTTGGCAGTATTAGAAATTAGCTGTATTCCAAGAAGTCGTCAATCAAAGCGCCAGTCAGCATCGGACCGCATAACACAAGCTGCGCGGTCGAAAGATGAATGGCACTATATCCCGTCTGGGTGCAAGTTAACAAAACTGATAATCAGGAACCTGCAGACAAACGGTAGTGTTCAACTTGCCAATAGGCAGGAAACAGCTGTGCAGTGCCTTTCGGCTTTGTACTACGAATTGACTGCCTGACAAGAGAGCGTACACAACTTAAACTCTAAAACGACAGTTATAGCATACGGTGAACAGCCGAGGACAGGGTGCCGGAAATCTTAACACAGTTCACTACTCGGGGACCACTGAATATCACGGAGATGTCTTAGGCCCTCGATGAGTCTGTGTCAATCACATAGGGGAACAAAGTGACGAACTGTTAGCTTTCCTTCGAGTCGTAAACATCGTCTTTTTTATTTGCATGCTGAGGTACACAAGACTTTATGCTCTCATGCCGGGTTTCCGCAAGTTGGTCGATACACACTACAGCTTGAAACACCCGGCACGCGGTCATGTGTTGTCACATGCACCATAACTGTGTGTCAAGGAAACGAGTGGGCAAGCATCCGTGAAATTCAGCTTAACGTTGCAAGTAAAATGCCTCCATGTGTTAGGAAAATCGTGGAAGACTGACACGTCGAAATGAAAATGACTGGATCAGTACATCGTCTTCGACTTACGCGATACACAGGACTGTACAGTTACCTCTCTTACTGGAGAGATCACTTGTGGCTGGTCTCTTTAGGTGGTCACTCTAAAGGTGGACAGCCTTACCTTAAAGAAAATACCCTTTTCGAACGGGTTTCACATGCGTAGAATATCTACATAAGTCTCAGACTCAGGTATGTCATAATCAAACCTCAGTTCACGTAGCTCATTCAGTGCCCATACAGTATTCAATAGGTGCCCGATTAGGTAAAGCGGAACGCATTATAATGACGCCAAATGACCCGTCGAAAAAGCAAATATAGGCTAAAATATGTCCACTTCACTGTGTCGGTTCGGTGGCTGTATGCGTTTACGGCATCCATACATTACAGTTTGACGGATATGGTCTACAACAAGAATGTATGCACCGACAGGCCTTGAGAACATGGAACCTGGCCTTTCTTGTAAACGATGTCCACTGCCCAACCGTATTTGAAAACCTTTGTTTACGAAACGCGACATCCATGTGGTGGTAATTTTTTAGCAAAGGCGTCATTTATCCAAAGTTTTTTGGATGACACAGACCCCATAAGAAGGGTATCGTTAAATCAATTTGGACGGCTTGGATACTTTTTTGCACTCGCTCTCACGTCGCAGATTGTTGGTGCATGTTGGAAGTGGGTTAGAAAGAGAACAAAGTGGACAGAACATGGTTTGGCATTTAAGGATGGGGAAAGGAGGCTACCCACTGTTGATAACCGCGGCTTTCCAGTTGAGGCTCAAAGGACCCTGACTGCAGCCGGAGACAGTAGAAGTTAGAGCTCGAAATGGGAACAGTGGGGAGCACTCAGTGACTTGTATTCCTAGTCGCTTTATACAAAACAGCACCAACGGAGGCCAAGCTTGTCAAGAAGTTGATTCCCCTGTGATACCATGTGAAAGAGAAGTATTGTATGTCTCTATTATAAAGGTGCTTCAGACCATCGGCGCCTGCAGGCTTCCGGTCTGTTAGAGTGCCTGTTATGTCATCCCCTCGCTGTCCGGCATCCGACACCGGACCCACCGCTCATCGGTGCCACAAACCGCGTACTACAGCCTCAGCCAAAGCAGCAAAGCTGCAACGTATCCACCACGCGTAAATGTTGCTACTTTGACTCGTGATTCAGTAAACTGACAAAACTGATGGGTATGTGGAGGCTTGCGCGTGGTGGTGCGTGCGAATGTCTGCAATCGGCGATTACCACAGAGAAAACGAGCGTACGAAATAACGAAGGGCGACAGGTCACACTTTATCAGGCAGCAGTCTTGCTGTCTGACATAGTCATGGGATATATTTCACTGAGTATAGCCGCCTTATTCCAAACAGTTGATAGCGGTATACGTAACCCCTCAAATGCGAATACACAAGATCACATTTTCTAGAACCACTTGAGCCTACGGAAATAAGCCTCAAGTGGTGAATCCGATCGGCAAATGGCACGGGGCCATCGTTGCTTTGATGGTTTTAGAGGATTCTGACGAGCCTTATCACTGCCTGGTTAGCATGACAAAAAAATGGTTCCGATTAAATGACTCATAGAAATCCGCCAGAGCTGATCAAAATAGTTGGATTCGTCGGCTGAAGAGATTGTTCCTAAAACAGATAATGAGGAGAGTGGCCAAAAACGACAATTCCGCGTGGAGAATGGAACGATGCGGATGAAGTTATGGCACGCTCCTATGAACACTAGGTTTACAGGAAATCAACAGCAATTGCCTGAAAGGCTTGTTCGAGTTACGGGACAAAGCAGAGGCAAAAAATCACCGAGTTCTATGGGAGTAATCAGCTTGTTAAATAGTCTTAGATACCGAAAGCTGCTTTTCTTTCTGCACGTTATGGGAAGATAGGAAGCTCTGTTTTTCGAAAATAGAATTTATTCACTCACAGGGCTAGGCTACCAAATGAGCTTCGCTAGATCGGCGATTTTTCCCGAAACAGAACATACCGTTATAACAAGGCTAGAATATAACAACTGGGATCACGGATACTCCGGACATTATTAGTAGATAATAATGCGAAGCGAAAAACGGTATACACAATGTGCCACGTTCGAAGCCGACATGGACTTCCCCAAAAAACTTGTGATTAGCCGGTTATGGCCAACAAAGACAAAACAGAATGATTTCAACTCACGTTCGGCTGAGCGAAAGCGCATTCTCAAGGAAAACTAGTGCCAAATCAAGCTCACCGACCATTTGCAGCATAAGGCCAATATTTGTCTGAAATTTAAAAGGTCAAGTGTCAGAGGGGTGACGGGCAATTGTGTGCAAACGACTGGTAACCACGATCAAAACGGGAGCCATTAACGTGAACATACGGCTAGGATGGTGTTGCATTACACGTTCATATGGGCTTGTCCACTGGCACAGTGCTAATGAAATAATAATAGTAACAATAATAGAAGCGGATTACAAAGAAACCACAATTGAGATCAAATCAAAGAACCCACCCATGGTGCGCAACAACGCAAAATGGTAGATGGTGGTAAGAATGGACTTCTAAAACTGAAAAACGACGAAAAGTTTACGGAAGCTTGTGCAGCCTTATTCTCTATGACGAAGTAACCGACTGGGGTCTACGTTCTCTGGCTATGCAAACAGTTTCTTAAATTTTGAATGGGAGAAGTGAAAGGAGAGGAAGTCGGATGAGGAAAGCAAAAAAATCACCAGTCTGTCCAGTGTGTGAAAACAATGGAAGAGAAAATGTCTCGATGTAGCACTAAGATCTTTGCGCCCACACCGTGTAAGATCGTAACCAAGGACTCCACCTCCTCAATTTTTTCGTCTATAATTCGTGTACATGGTTCCGGATGCTACAACATTGTGCACCGAGGTTATGACAACAGGAGGGTCGAGCATGACTGGCCAAATCCAATTCTCTGCTTTTCTGAAGGAGTGTGGATCGGAACGACTGAGCTAGGACACCTGGTCAATAAAAACGTACCTCGTAACGCAAAGGTATTCTTGGTTCCGCAGAGTATTAGTGCTAACTCTGATGATGGTGAAGAAAGTCGAAAGTAAGATTCACGAACATCTATTTGCATCGCTGGTGGTCTGTCATTCGATCTCAAGAGTTATAGAGGAACTAAGCACAACCTAGGTCAGCAGAGTCTAAAAACACTTCGGGACCTGGACAATCGATGTTGTAAAACAACGTTGCGTATCCGCAAATATCACAAAAGCGACATAACGCGGTGTGAATAAGGACCTTCGATTGTCAACTGGATGTACCAATCTGTAAAATCAGGTATTCCATAGAGCTCACAACAACGTTTTCCCTCAACAAAGATGTGGTACGCGAGCCCTTCTGGGGGAGGCTAGTCCTAGGGGAAATGCCAAATAGTCGCGGTCTCTTTATGAGACTAACACAGCTCCCCTAAGTAATGCATTCAGAGCAGTCACTGTTTATCGATGAGTGCAGTGGAAAGATGCGCAAACATAGAGGTGATCAGTTGCTCAATGTGTATGAGGGTAATCAACGAACAGTTTGCGTGCCGTTGGTGTTATTCACTTTTCACCATTGGTTCACAAGACCCTCATCGAGCTTGGAAGTAGACCTCGCAGCTTACAGCTGTCAAATATGTTAAACAGATGGGTTCGGAACTACAGTTACCGAGTACTAGTAGATGTGGCGACAATAGGTGCATCGATTTTTTTTCCCTTTTTTGTTCTCTTCTTCCATGTTGATGTTCTTCTGGCTTAACTTGTTGCGTTCGATGGCAATGAAACAGTCATATTCTGGTTTCAGTGATCAATAATGGTTCCGCTCATGAGGAATGAAAGACCAAAATTGTCAAGCATGAAGAAATTAAGTCGTATGACAGATTTCGCCTTGTTTACGGGTAATCAAGGTGAGCAGAAAGTTCGAAATTTCCAGTGAATGAAGTGGTCCGAAACTGGAGGGTTATCCAAAGCCTCAGTACAGGAGGGCGTAAAAACCTGCGATTAAATTCACCAGATGGAGAATTTGTCAATCGCTCAATGGCAGTTCAACGTTCTAGCCTGAATACGAACACCAAAATAAACGCCAGCATGGAAACACGGCATTCCCAAGTTCGAGCTCACACAATGGAGTGAAGGTCACACTTATTTCAACGATAAACATGAAGTAATGCAGCCGAAATTTCCGGACATAGAAAACATAGTTTAAAGGACAGTATTATCATCGCCACCATAATGGGTAGCAATAAACCATTGATAAGTACTGGTACTGAACTACGATGCACATAACACTAGAGAATGAAGCGGAAGGCATCTGGAACGGACGCGTAGTCAAAGTCTCTGGTAAACAGCTATTTATTCCCAATGCACAGATTAACCAAATAAGAAACCAGTGGACCTGAAAATTGTGCTTCAAATACATAGCCAGTAATCTAAGCGATTAAAAAGTTTGCTCTATCTGAAAATGACCAATAGATTGCTATCTCCAACTAAGTTTCGATATCGGACACAAAAGACATTTGTGAGAAAACTGACCTCCGTGGAGAGTGAATGGGTGGGCGATTCTTAACAATATCCAATTTACTTGTCTACCCAGACGTATTAGTTACGTTGACATTCGAAACTCATCTTGTTGTGGCCTATAGATCAGTTAGACCAATCATCGACCTGGCAACAATATCCAGCTGTTTAGCTAACGTTTAGGTTGGTCGAGTCATACTGGGAGAGGCAACAGCAAGAACGGCTTAGCACGTGGTTGGTGGGTAACTACTTCGCTTGCTGGTGTGTCATCCATCCATCCTAATAATCAACGTGAGAAAGGTGGGATAAAAATGGGGCAACGCCCTGGCCACTGCATGCAACGGATTGGTCGGAAGTTAGGACACAGGAATTTCCCGTGGTAAAACATGCATAAGTGAAACGATTCAATCGTTTGGAGATCTTCAGTATAATTATCTACTGAGGCAACCGAACAAACATAAAGGTAGAACTGGCAAGTTGCGCAAAACAACTGGCTTGGTGGCCCAATGGATATGGTCGTGGACCCTGGTACGGACTCCACCTGGACCGGTAACCGTTCCGATAAACCGTACACATGTCTCAGAAATCAGGACGTAGAAGGAAATGACAAATTTAACTTCTGCAAACAGTCATGTTAGACATGAGCAGAACGTCCGAGAGTACGATTGAGTGTTGATTAAACAGCCATATCGTACGAAACGCACACGACATGATAGGTAAACCAAAAAGAAACTAACTGTTGATTCGCCTTGAGAGACTTACGTCTATTTGTATCAGTTCCGGGTGGATCTCCCCATGACACATTAGAGCGATATACCGTGCACGATATAGCAGCTGCAATGCAGGTCCAATGTGTCCGCAAGCGAATGAGTACAATGCAAAATGCACCTGCAATGGGATAAACCACCACATTATCGTCCAAACTGCAACCAAACGAGGATAACCAAATGGCGTATACCTAAGGATAAAGTAAGTATGACTGCTTGGTGAACTATATTGTAACAAACAAGCAAGTAACCAAAGCGACCAGAAATTGTAAGCGTTATGCAAGTACGTCCAAGTGCGGGTAGACCGAAAATCTGAAAGGGAGCACTAAAATTGATCTAATCTAATCAAGTAGTGTAGGAACGCTGAAATACCGACACTCACATATTCAGTTGTAGTATTAGGATTGTCGATCCCATGAACCCGTTCGCTAACCATGGTAGCACGGTGTTGGAAAAGTAGGGCTGCTTGATGTTCTCCCATTACATAGGAAAGACGAGCAAGAAGGCGATTACAAGCTCCGATATCAGGATGCAGAGGGCCATACACACTATTGAGCAAGCTCAGGGCCTCATTTATCAATTCAAAACCTTCCTGAAGGTGACCAGTGGAAATACGAGCTTGTCCGGTAGTGAAATAATGATAGGCATCAGTAGCATGTGGGTGCAGATGCTTTACAATGGGATATAGAGAAAGGATATCCTCAGTGACGAACACAGGTTTGGTGTGGTGCTTCGCCCCATTCGAAGGAGTTAGCGGGTAGTCTCGAAGCAGTAGTTGAATGCCCACAGTAGGGCAGAAAGCTCGGAGAAGCTGCACACGATGAATCTCGTAGTGGATAGAGAAGGCATCGATATCGGCCCTGGAAGGAGAAATTCAAGACGAAGAGAAGGGAAACAGATGATCACATCGGAAGCGAACGTGAATTGAAAGATGGATAGCGACTTTGCACTGTCAATGCGGTGAACGGTCAATGGGTGAAAAATGCCTGTTCCGTGGCATTCCTAAGCAACCGTTGGGACGGTTTTTCAGAAGAGGAAGTTGCATGGGTTGCAGCTTTGTTGGAAAAACAGCACGAAGTCGTTCAACCTAAAACCAGCAACTCAACGCAACAGGTTAGATTTATATAAAAGTAGAATACTGACAATCCAGTATATCCCCTGTAGTGTGGACAAGTCTGATCAATGACTTTCCAGTGACAAACAACAGAGATCGAAGCAAATAAACAAAAGAATTGTGGAAGGTTAGCAGAACTCACGCGTTGATGTTGTAGTGATAATACTCCTTCGCCTCTTTTACTAACTCTGCCCAAAGTGATGCCGAAGTTTCGTTTGCCCAAGCCATTTCTTCTAAAAGCAATAAAAATAGAGGAAAATGAGATCACATGTTTGGTCTGATATAAAAGGTTGGGTACACATGTGATGAATGAGAACTGGACTAAGAACCGTCTACTTATAGCGACAATGTCAGCTGCAACGACATACAAGATGTCAAATCAAGGTGACATTTGGTTTTATGGCATACTAGGTTAAGGGATTTAGAGAAAAAAGACATGGCGTAAGGACTTAACTGCTGACCACATGACAGGGTAACCATTCGAGTTAAACGTCTAATTATTTGGTAAACAGAACAACAAAAATGTTCACGAGGTGTACAAATTGGAAATTGTTAAGGCTGAAATTCGTGTCGATTTAGGAACCCTGGAGATACAGCTTCTCAGGTCAGACCACAGATAAATTTCCAAATACGCCTTAGAGACTGGAACAATTACCGACTCCCATCTGACGCAGCCATACATCTATGATGGACGCTTTTACGGCTATACAAACCAAGCACCTGTTTTACATCCTTGTACGCTCGACCTGTCAGTGCATATTCACGCGTATAACACAGGGGTTGAACGATGACAGTCACTGGCTGTGATCAGTACTTAACTGTTCCCAAACCCATCCGAATTTGCTCCAGATTTTGTAGTTTTTTACATCGTTGGATCGAAACCTTCCGACAAGTTTAGTTCTATGCACATCATCGAGGGAGTGTGTTCACCAGCACGTACTCAAACATTTACACAACAGCAAAAGAATCGAAAAGTAAATCTCAAATTTCCAACGCAGTGATTTTCGGCATTTTTCTTATTAAATTAATCTGACGGAGAACCATTTTTATTCCGTCCACTCAGGTGGTCATTCCAGTGGGAGAGTAAAAATAAAAGGAAAGTGCTTTTCAGCTGACCTTTAGTTGGACATTAAAGTCCGCATACTGATAGACCTTCAAAAGCTGATTCGAAAAAATCTCCACAGGAGGAATGTACAAGTTAGCAATCATTCAGCCCTTGTGCTTCTTACGGGTTGCACTGCTGCCATGCGCCAAAGTGGCAGCACAACTGGTTTGTGATTTTCTAAAAATCTCCTGGCCTAAAATATAGTGTAGGCGGTCGTCCGCCTTCGATGAAACTGATGAACGAATATGCATCGCAGGACGATGGGATAAAAGTACATTGGTAGAAACGGAGAAGGACTTCTCTACAACTCAAGAAATCTGACATTTCCAGTAACAGACTGCTCTTGTGAAGGCAGGGCAGTCCTAGTCCAGAAAAGGAAGCCCAGAAATTGAGGTCCCTGCTTTTATTCTTAGGTAGCAACCAGCAGCAGCATCCGTAGCAAAAACCAAGGCACGTCCAAAACAGGCTACTAGAAGCCGGAAACTATGAGTTATGTGGACAAACTGATGACTGCCAAAGGGACGGATGCATTGCTGGATAAAAAACGAAAACTCCACCTTTACATGCTGAATTCGGACTGCGCATACGTCACAAGCAGTTTCGATCTGACTTATAAAAAAGTATGCTGGTACCAAAAATGGCATACTATTCGTCAAAAGAAATGTCCCCCTTCGGCAGCGAGACAAGTATCCATCCAATTCGGCAACCCCACACAAACTCACAATTTCAGTTGCCAGTGTCAGTTTTGAAACCAAAATGAAAGCCAAGCCAGTAAGAGAATCGCGTGAAATGCTTTCGATCAAACAAAATTGGTCGTGCGGAACGAACAAACCAAATGGTTTAGTCTGGGTATTGCACACCTGCACTACGCATGGGTGGACTGTTGTAGTGAGTAGTTAGAACGCTGCGAATGATAAGAGCAGATAATTCGAACAACCCTCCAACAGACTACCCAAAACGCGGCAATCTTCCACCGGACGCTTTAGATAGACAAAGTATGAAAAGTGCACCGGAGATGTAGTTAAAATATCATCAGAGAGTTAACTAGGAACAATAATAATAATGACAATAATAATAATAATAATAATAATAATACCAATAATCGTTCAGCTGTAACAACCTTTAGGTGCCTAGCTGTTTTGCCACCCGAAGGAAGCACGAGGGCTGATATACCACCAGGTTTTCTACACTTAGACAAGAGCAGCAGAGATGCCGGGGTTGATTTCGAATCAGTGAGTTCGCGCCTACCAATCTACCGTAGCAGCTTTAAGGTGCTATAAGTTGGTCGGGTGTCTGTGGATGCATGTTCCAAACCTTAAATGGTACTGGAACTAGTTGTACCCGTTTGTCCCATATTCCTGCCTTCAACGGCTCATTAGTTACCAAAACATTCCTGATTCATGCGTACAGTATATGTGTGGCGATGTGGTCGTTGTTTGTTATGACACCTGTGGTATGCCTGCTTGTCATTTATTCACTAAATCGTCGGGGTGATCGTGAAGAATTGACAACACTCTGTGTGCCCTACTGAGAGGATATTCCCAACTGGCTGTGAACTGTCGATGAACATCGAAGATCTAGAGGAAAAGTGCAAGGTGCCGGAGTTCGAGTTAAAAACCGTTCCACCAGAGAGGGGTTTCTTTTGGCAATGACATGTGGCATGTAACTATCGCCCAATCATGTTACAAAGATGTGTGCTGTCAAGATTCACTTGATGCAGGATATTCACTTCTCTTCCCGCATGCGTCTTTAATGAGCAACTTAATCAGTAATGACTGGGATCTCTATTCAAGCAGCTTCAGTATAAACTTTCTCTCCATACTTTCAGACTGATAAGCTGAGTCTAGTGCAACATGATCTCCTCACAATAAATTTAGATGGGCTCCACATGGTTTTACGGTAAAAGTCCATCATTAAGAAGAATAAAGTGTGTTCCCAAACCACCAGTGAGAAAATTTCCGAAGGAATTAAAGGAAACCTTTACTTCTGTTTTTTCTCCCCTGAATTTAAGGTTAATTTATCTTTTTGCAACCAGCATCGACAAGGTGGATTGTCCTGTAGCTCTTTCAGAAAATTTCATTTGGAGGAAAGGCTGAGAACGTCGAATCCACAAAGCCTATCGATTGTTCGTGCCAATCAAACAAACCAAACACCAAGATTGTCAAGGTGATCTAAATCTGATCCTACAAAAGCGCTTGTAGAATTATGCTACTAGGTAGAAAATAGTAGCTAAGTGAAAGTGGTTAAATGCAGGCGGCCATATGAACTACAGTGAATGGTGTCGAGCCCGGGTGATAATCCACTTTGTTTTGACAAATCGAAGCTACTAAAACCACCCTATGTGGTGGCTGGGCCATGTATTGCGCTTGACGAACCATAGTTTGCCGAATATAGTGCTGTTTTGCATGCCCAATTCACAGTGGCAGAGAGGTGGCCAACCTTTGACTTGGGGTATGAAAGAGATCATGAAAAGCTTTGGTGTTGTCGGTGCTACTCGTTCCAAAGGATGAGGATCGCGTGGTCCCCATTGTGCTTAGTTGGAGGCGCTGCAGGATATGGCTGCAAATCGATGTCAGTGGCGTTCTTGTTGTCAGTTTCTATCTAGATTACCTGAATGAATGTCTGGAGGTGTGCACCTCGGAATGATTGTGGCAGACTAGCACTAAGTCCCATCTCCATCCACTTTTATTCTTTTCTTCACAATAAGGCTTTCAAATAAATCATGGTTGTACGGCAGCGAACCATCAGTTTTGAAGACTCATGTTATTACTGTCGATGATGATGATGACTATGTTATGGCAAGGCATCAGCTGAGTAATCAGCACTCTAGAAAGAGGAACAGTGGTTCCAAGTATTTACCTCCACAAATTCGCACGGGTCACATAAGCCTATCCATTAATCGAGATTTCAGGTGCTCAAGTGTCCGTCCCGTGCTTCCAAAAGTTATGGCGATAAATTACAGCAAATACGGTGACAAGTGACTAAGTGAAACTTTGAAGTAAATTAGGACCAACTAGGACAGGTGGTCCGAAATCACGGAAAGGGACACCTCTGTAGAAGTTGGTTACACGCCATGTAGCAATCCATATGACTGACAAGAAGGAATACAAACAAAAAACTTGCCGGGTGATTCACGAAGATTCTTCGGTTTCTTTTTTCCTTTTTTATTTCGGCTGAGTCGTAAAACTTGCTGCAATGGAACAGACGTGTTCTGGATTAAAACAATAGGCACAAAAACACGTGGGCTTTAAAGTTAACACAAAAGCGAATGTTCGAACAGCGTCTAAAGTGTGACAGTGATCCTGAGCGGTTTCTCAGAATGAAAGTAACCGACGGTTCACAAATAGCGCCACAGTGTTGACTCACAGGAATAATTCACTCATAAATACCGCATCCGATGATAAGCAAATACAGTACTCCCAGGCAACGGGCAAACATTCAATAGTTTTCTGTGAAAGTCCTTCAACAGCTCTGACCCTTGGAGTGTATTCATTCAGAAGAGCATATAATGTCAACCATAATCGACTCAACTTTCACCTGGCTCACAATCACTTCTCAACAGCCTTTAGATGGGTGTGGTGAAAATTTTTACTACGATCGAAGTGAATGATCCACATGTTCGGCTACCCTGCATGTAGGTCACGGATAGATTGGGCAGAACAATCAAATGCTTAACCTGCACAAAGGCCACCAGTTCCTGTCATCTGGGCCATTATGGGCGTGTGTGGGCCAGAAGCAAAACATTAGCGCGAAGGAAGTGTAATTTGATATCGCAAAGTTAATGTCGAGAATTCGATAGATACAAAGTCAAGGTAAAGCGTTTAGCTCATCCCCACCGTTGAGTGACTTCAATCCGTATGGCATACGTGTGTTAGTTTAGAACTGCTATCGTGCCACATCGTTGATCATCCGGTTGAACAATAAAACGGCGAAAACCGCAATCAGAGTTTTGAAGAACTGCACATGCATTGCACGGACGCACCAGCGTAAAATCCATGAGTCCACCTATGGATCTCGATTAGATGAATTGGAAAAATAACGGTTCACAGATCGGTTAAATCTGACTTCCTTAAACCGATGTCTCGCGACAGTGTGACGGTGGTGCTAACGGTATCTTTCGAGAAAGAGTGGGTCAGTGAAAACGGGCATTTTGTGTGTAGCGAACGGGGGTTTTGAGCGTCCAGAGAGTTACCTGTTAGGAAAGAAAACTATCCCACAGGGCACCTGAACCTTCAGTTTGAAAAAAACCAACACTGAAAGAGTTGGACAGCACCGGCGCACGTGACGGGAAAGAGGCGACTGAAGGACGAGTGGCGCTATATGTTTTAGTGCGCGCTAATCTTACTGATGACAAGTCACTCGTAGCTAAAATAAAGGCGTAGGGATCAAAATACTCTCTGGAAGGCTATGAGTTTGAATCATCCAAGAGATTCGTAAGATGCACAAAGCTGACGATTTCAAGCGACTGCACAATGTTCCTCGATTTTTAGGCAGAGGGTGAAACACATCTTTGAAACAAAAGGCATTGTCATTGTGATGTTACCTCTTTGCAGGAGGGTAATTCGGCCAGTTATATGATTGTGAGATGACTTCTACCCTCAGGGAGCGAGTTAAGCGGAATGAAACGCAAGCCTTCTCTTCGAAAGGACAACAGGTTTTACGTAGGCGGTTTGTGGTTCACCAAACACGTACCAACTGCCAACAGAAAAATGTGTTTTGCACTTTATCCATGCTCATATATATTCCCCAAGTCACCGGAATGGAGAAAAAAGAAATACAAGTAAGTATATGAGTTGCTTAACGTGTAGGGTTCCATCATAAGCCAACTAGTTCTAAATGAAAAGGCAGACTATACGACTAAACAAATGTACTAAATGTACACGAAGAAATAGGTTTGTGTTAGCAATACGGAACCGCGAAACCTAAGTCGCAGAAACCATTGAACTGGTTCACAGCCCCAAAAAGTATGGGGTGCGACCTGAAAACACAGTACACCACATTCCAGATCTTGGTTTTACTGAAATTCCTGTACACCTTTCTGCCTTGGTATCAATTCCTGAACACACATCTAGTCGCCACATTTCCAGCTCACATAAGAAAAACCAGCAAACAAACCAACTAGTCTAACAACCGAATTTATTCTTAATCCTAGTCACAAAAACCAGGTGAGTGGAGCAACACGTGAATGACGGTACGTCCGCATACTTTTGTAAACAAAAGCACTAATGGACAAGTATGCAGCTTTCTGAAGCTTCCTCAGTAAACACCACCACCACTAGGATGGCTTTGACGGGATACTTAACCGAATCTAGCTGAAATCCTCGTTAACAATATTCTCTCAAGAAATAAGGTTGATGGGAATTCGAGGACTGGGCCTGATTATCCCAAAAAGGATAAAACCGATAATGGCCCAGGGTCTTCATCGGCTTTATAAGTAGCGTCACACCAAGTCACCTCAGTGATTTCCAAAAAAATATGCGTTAGTTGAACAGTTCACAATGTGGACTTTGAGTAGGACACAGGAAATCATTGTCGGAGTAAGAAACCCACCTCATCGATCCCAGCTAGTGGTGTGAGATTCGGACAGCTGGTGAGGAAGCAGTTGAGGAAGTGCGCGACGCCGACCGAAAGAAGCATGGGATCCACTTCTTGGATGTAATTTTTAAAGACGTGTTTTGCGGAACGGATCAAAACCTCGATTACACAAAGGCGCTGGAAGAAACACGAAAAACGGACGAAATGAAATAGACCTTCGACAATTGCGCGTGGACACTTCCTGACTCGCATGCTACCAAAAATCTAAAGTAGCTCAGAGGAATGACAATTCACACGACGAGTGAACTCGTCGAGGAGCAAGTTAATAGCGGACAATAAGGATGGAACAGCTGTACGGTGCTTATCGCATTTGCGGCATAGATTGGCTTCAGTTACACAACGAAATCCTTATCATAAATTACTTCAGTGTCTGCTTCTGTTATAGGTTGAACTAGTCCCAAAGTCGCATTTCCAATGCTACATTTTGCAACATAAGCTTTACCCACCTATCCAGAAGCAGCATTCAGGCAGCGACAGAGTGGACCAAAAATTTACCTAGACTTGGACCGGTCACTTGCCTGTTTTCTGTCTCGTACGGGATTCGACACATCGTTCAATAAAACCAACAACCGGCGCACACTATGGTATGCACCTCTCACATGACGAATGCTACTGAGGAGGTACGTTTTTCACCGCTGTTCAATGCAGTACGAAGTAAAGCTATGCATTTTTAGCATAAGTTAGCAATTTTAGACCGCTATTCAGCTATGTCTAACCGAGTGTGAACCATTTAGAGGCTGTGCAGACGTTGGCTTATGTTCCATGAAACCCTGTGTTTTTTCGTAGGTCATAGCCTTCTGGTGGGAGGATAAAATCACTTCCCGGGGAACAAAATCGTGGACTCTACGAAGTGGGACTGGTCTCTCTTGAGGTACTAAAACATGCAGAAATCAGGCAGTGAATGCTCTCCAGACGAATGGACACCCTTCGGGGGAGGGCTATTTTCCCTGGGGACTGTAACAATTAGTTTCCAGACATCGTTTGAATAATGAAGTTTCATTGGGAAAGGCGTAAAAGCTGTAACTCACCTTTAGATACCCAAGCGATGGCTTCCGCTCAACTAACTCAACCAGACGATTCAGGTACCTCACGTTGATACCCCTTGAAGTGAGAGTAAAAAATATTCCAAATCTAAGCGTCTGGGAATAATTTGATGCATAAAGAGCAGTTGCTAATTAGATAACGATCAAGCATTTTGCATTTGATCCTAAGGAACAAACTGATTAAAAAGGTCGTAGTGCAAACATGTAGAGACAAAAAATTTTCAACTTCACATCCTTACTAAAAAAAATCGGGCCTTGTCAAGTTGAGTTCCATTATTGCGGCAAACAACTCTGTTGTCAAAACGTGATCATTGTCATCATTAAAGAAAGCAATATCAATTTTGAAACTGATGCTACACTGCTGTACAACCAATGCTTACTCAGTTATATTTAAAACCTTAAAGTGAAAAGAGAAATGAGTGGACGAGGGAGGGATCTAGTGTTAGCCTATCACAAGCATTCTGAGGTACCTACACCTCCAAATGCTCAATCAGACAATCCCAAAAGAAACTGGCATCACGAGCAGAACTGACACTGATCAGCCGCCACTTCTCATAATGTCTGCATCCAAGAGCGGAAGGGGGTCACGGGAACCATGCCCTGGAAGGCGGACCACATAAACAACACCCGAACTCTTCATAATCTCTTTCGCACCCTGCTGCGAAAGTTAAGCATTGTTCACCTCGCAGTTTCCACCATTCCGACGGGGAACAACGCTCACCTCGGCAGACGATGTTTCGGTATGACTGGGACAACGCAGTTGATGGTGCTGGGTGTTGTCTGTGACTGGGATGCCTGTTGCACAACCAAAAACCCGTTTTCTAATCACTTCGTTACGCATTTGTTGACGCCATCCGACACCAGTAACGCTTCCGAGAAATCTGTGGTCAAAAACCTGAAGACGTCATCTGTTCGCAGAAGCCCTGTCCCGCAACCATACACCAACACGGACCTTACAGTAGACTGGTACATGTGACCCTTGAGACCTGGTGATATGCCCTTTCTACGCCACAAGCCACAAGAGTCAAATTAACAAATGTGATTCAAGTCTTTGTGCCTAGTTCACTGAACTCAGCAGACACGCTTCTATCAGAGCCAATACAACTACCAAGTTATACAAAAATATCCACAACCTCTACTGCTTCTCCTTGAATTGCAAAAGCCATGTTCAGGGAATGCACGTTCTGAGGCATGGTTTTGCACTTTGTAGGTGCATGGCGCATGCCGAAAGATGGTATGATAGCGGTCAGTCTATTCAACAGAGCTTGTGCTTCACCTTTGTCTTCTTATTCAAAGATGAGGACGATGCCATCTGTGTGCTCCAGATCGACGAGGCTCTCACCAACAATGATTTGAACACCAGGGTTTTGAAAGACTTCCAGCGTTCGCTTCAATAATTCGTCAGTGATGAAGCTGGACAAGAATGGAGAGAATGAACACCACTTTCTTCAGTGAAGGGAGTTCCATATTCACAGTCCACGTTTCTGTTATGGGCCAACAGTCAGGAATGGAGGTAGCAGGTGGCCAACTGAATTGTTGTACAAAATACTGTGCCCAACGGTCCAAACATTCTCCCTTGCTGGACATGAGAGTCATTTTGGTCCCTGATGGTTTCGCTGACAAGGGGCTTCCGCGAACGAATCAAGTAGAACGACCTGCGGATATTTCCAGCATTTTTGTATCCTCCATTTCTTCGGCCTTTCGGATCCACCAAGCTTCTCGGTAGAGTTTCCGGTATTGAGTAGCGCTTTGGACATCTACCTTCAGTAACCATTAACATCCGACAAGCATTGAAAGAGCCGACTGTGATAGCTCTGTGGCGGTACATACCGGCACGCTAATACAGTAGCGCAGGATTTTTAAGGAACAAGTCGGAGCGCCTGTTCCAACCTCTAACCTGGAGGACCAGGAGACTGTTCTTCGGATCTCTAATCAATGACCAAAACTGGTACAAGGAACTCTGCGACTGTCAAAGTGAAACGCCCCAGTATAGCTCAGTGTCACAGAGATACATAAACCTCCACACCGCGATAAGGTCCAGTCTCTTTGCAGCCACTTGTCTAACCGGTATGTGTAAACAGCAAGGCAGCTGATGCGTGTGTGTGTGAAGGTGAAGACGTGTACGGGTGCTGGAAACAGTAAGTCGATCGGCCAGTGACAGTGCACGCACGCGAGCTAGGAGGGGCTGGTGTGAAAATGAGACTCAATGAGATAAACAAAACGACTGCAAGACGGTGACGAGTAATTTGCAAATTTGGTGACCAGTGTGCGAAGATCTATGCAGGCCTACACGGTGTGTGAAGCAACATCAAAATAATAGCCACTTAGCTGTGGCAGCCTTTCGATGCATTGCTGCCACGAAACTGGAAGGAAGCACCAGGGCTGAGATACTATCAAGCTGTCCAGGCGTAGATAGGGGCACGGTTAAGTTCGAACCAGAGACATTCCGGTCAGCATCTTCACGCCCTAACGATTGATCCGTCGCGCTGGACACAAACTCCTTTCAAGTACGACTGCTACCCTTTTGAGTCGCAACTTTAGCTAGATGATAATCCCGGGAAACAAGCAAACCTCACTCATTTTGACCGTAGGCGAGGCGCTGAGCACTTGCCGATTAGCAATTAGACCAAAGCGACCGGGGAAATACGAATACAAACGCTGCGAAGTAAACTAGTGCTGTTACCAGATCCAATAGCCCCGAGATCGCCAATAGGGCTCGAATGTTCCGGTTATTTCAACCAAAGCCATTGATTGTTGGATCCGTCCATCACTTAAGCACACGCCATCTTGTTCTGTACACTAATTTTCCTATAATGGTGGCCTTCAGGAATTCGACTAAGCTATCCAGCTAGCACCGTCTCTGTTTGCCAATATACTATTAATTTTATCGGCTATCTGTAGAGAATCGAGTTAGGGATCATTTCTTCTCTATTCGAGAGTGTTCCAACCATCCTGAGTGTATTCCAACAATACTCGCCATACACAGAACCTTCATTTGAGGTACGCGCCCTAGTTATTGCATGCAAAGGTACTGGATACCGTACCGATAGTCAGCATTTCAATATCGTTCAGAAGGACATAAAAACCGTCGCCTTGTAGAAACGCAGTCAGGTTTCTGGACGCGATCCTTAACTTCTCTCAACTTTACCCAGTGCCAAACTGGTGTTGACAACACGAAATCGCAAATCGTGATCAGTTCAGAACAACCGACCGAAGTGATAAGATCTGCAAAGTGGTCCACAAAATCAAGGGTGTCTCCTGTCACCTTTTCTGCTTAACTTCACAATCGATGTTCTGCTCGAGTCCTCTTAATCTGTCTCTGCACCTCGGGGATCGAAATACTATCGGGGACTCGCTCACGGGCATTGAATACGCTGACGATGTCAGTCTTCTTCGACCAGATCCCCTAGAAATGCAAACCATTTTAGATAGACTAAATGGCTCCACACCATTCGGTAGGTGCTTCACAGCCGGAAAGTGTGAGGTTCTACTGTAAACCAAACCTCGTGTTTTCAGACGTGATCGATAAGTTCGTTTATCTCGACAGCGCCAGGTAGCTCGGTGGTTAAGGCACGAACTTACTGATCGGAAGGTCCGTGGTTCGAACCGAGCCTCTGCGTCTCGACTGCTCCTGTCTAGACCTGGGCACCATAGTAGTATCCCAGCCATCGTGCATCTTTCAGGTGACATGGTAGCTAGGCACCGAAATAGTGTCACAGCTAAAAACGAAACGAATGCATAAGTCCCTGTGGACTGGCGAAATAAGAGGTCACTTCCCGAATTGGGGAGGCCAGGATAGTGTTTGATGACCTCCGACATTTATGGTACCGACTTGATATCAGCTTGCCTGTCAAGGCTAGAGTGTGCAATGCTGCGATTCGATCTGTATTATCTCATGGATCAGAGGCGTGGTCACTGTGTGCAGAAGATCCTCGAGGATTCTCCAGTCTTGACTCCGAAGCATTGCTCGAGTATGGTGGGAACATCAGATCAGTAATGCTGAGGCTATGCTGGTTACGTTATGTGATTCATGTAACAGTGCAGTGTGCCCCGCAAAACCCGCTTCGTCCAGCCATGTATAAGATTAAGACGACCCAGGGGCGATCAGTCTATGACTTGTCAACGAAGTATGGAAGTCCTTACCAGTGAACTCAGTAGCGCTGGTAATTGCCGTCTCTCCGGATTGGAACGCCTGGACCAACGGTTAGCGACCCGGACAGATACGGTCATGTCACGCAACCCATGGCGATTTTGCTATTGCAAACACTATGTAGTTCTCTCACCGAACAAACGCAACAACTTAACGTCAATGATCTGATTGGATGACCGCCCCTAACGCGTGACTATCATTTCCTTATTATCATTATCCTCGGTGAACGAAACTGTAACAGCTGGAACCACTGTATTTTAGTGCATGGTTTATAGCTGAAAAACTGAAATGAGTCGAAAAACCGCTCCAGCCTTGATGAGTGAGGTGTTTAAGACTCCATCGGGCGAAGGGTTGCGCGTGAGGAACGTGTTGAAACAGTGACCAAGCTATGGGGTGCAGTTGCCCATTGGTCCGAGAGAGATTGCAGCTCATCATGCGTACGCACGAGCAGGACTTTCGTTACCTGCAAATCGATATTTAGACAGCTCATCATCACGCTTCATGAAAACCAATTCAACAATGGTCACCAGAGAAGGGTTGGAAACAGCCGGCACAAAAACAGGTAGGTTTCACTCGCGACGACTTCAAAACTAACTGAGGTCAATTAACAGGTCTGCACCTCCATTTACATTATTTCCTATAGGGTTCGGATGCGATTCAAAAATTTTTGAACAGAGTGGAAGAAATGGCTCTAGTAGTAGTCCGCTGCCAGATAAAAGGCCTTTATGAGGAACAGAACAATTACACAAATTCCAAGCATGTTCTCTGGGATGCGTTTAGTGAATATGAAATTCATCTTGTTGTGACTTTCACAAAGGCCATAAGTTATTCTAGAACGTTGGCATCGATAAATACAACAGTCAAGCAACCGAACAGAGCGCGCACAAATAGCTTGCCCCTACAACTCAACAGACTGAGACCCCTGCAGTTGTTGAATGAAACTGAGCTTTTTGTCGACTGCGTGCTCAGAACATATTTGAAATCCGATAGAACCTCCTCTTTCCACTGGATAATTTGAGTCGGTTGAAGCAGTGCATTCTTCAGGGTCAAGTCGGCATACCTAGCACTTTCTGCTGCTTTTTGCCCCGTGATTGGGCGTTTGCTTATTAAGTGGGGCCAAAGTTCAGCGACCGTTTCAGTTGTCTTTACAGAAGTCTGTTCACTGCAGCTCACTAGTCCGGTCAGCAACTCGTCGAGGTGTTTCCACAGCCGACATCTGCTCGACTTGTGTCAGCTTCTAAAGCTCCTAAGGTTTTATACGAGGCCCATAAACGGCCTTGGGAGTTGTGAAATTCATCGTGCCCTCACCGAACAGCAAATTCAAGGAGCCTATTATTTCTTTCACCATTCGTTCCTCATGCCCAGTCAGTAGCCTCGCTTTCTTTAAAGCGTTATCCAGATGGGAAAAATGGCAAGTATCAGCTTCTGTATCGGTTGGCTGTTACCGTTGAAGCAGTCCGGGAGTCTGGCGTAACTGACCAACGGGTCTAGTTGGTGCCGCCAACATTTCGTTCTAATGTTTTCGCCGCGCTTCTGTCAATGGGCTGGGTGAAATGAAGTCTGCCAATAAAAAGATACATCAGCCGGATTTCGTGTCTTTTGTACAGCCTGCACTGACATCCGAGCGAAAAAATTCAACGGGAAAATATTCGGAATTTCACGAAATTTGATTGCACGTACACGCTCATATTATTTTTCTAATTGCTTGTTTTCTCGGGTGACACGAGTTTATCACGCCCATTAGCCTTAGGGGATTTGCACACACACACACACACACACACAAACAAACTTTCCGAAAGCCAGTTAGCATCGGTCATGAAAATAACGATATGGTTAGAGCTGGTGTAATACATGAAGAAGGTCAGCAAAGTGTTTGCCCCATGTGGCTATCGTCGCTATGAATTGTTCTGGCACGTGGTAAGCTTAAAGAAAAAGAGCTTATTCGGATGGCATACGATGGGCACCAAACGAAGCGAGAAATACCATGACAGAGCCTTTGCGGAAACCCACTGAAATTGACTGACAACTATAGAGAGTCCCTGCATGGTTAATTGGAACACATTTGTGGTTTCAGTATTGTGAATTGCATAGGGCCTACTCCTCCGGCACTTTGTGCTCGTAATCAAATCGACTCGCGCTTCCCCACCCACGGTTACAACCATACCGGACGTCGCGTAACAAAGGCAGATAAAATTCAATGAAACTAACAAAATGAACGGCATTTGCACCACAATACGACTGTCGTCGCAATAACGTGTAATAAATAATGTGATCTGGGTGACGGAATCAAGGTGATTTGGATGACAAATGATGGATATGAGGCAAGTGATGGTATAGCGAAGAAAGCAACAGAGAAACCTCCTACAAAAGCCCACAGAAGGTGAAAGTAGAATGTATCGTTACAACCGGGATACACTGAAAACCAACAAACACGCCGTCAGTAAAGTCACCTTGTCAAAAAGCACCAAGTAACGTTCAACTTTTGTGTACGTTTATAGTTAACTGTTTTTTGCACAGTAAACCCATGAAAGAAAGTAAATGTGTGTGCGAACGCACTTAGACCTTAGACGCAACTGATCAACACAAATAATGGGCCGCAACTAGCAAATCGGTTTACAAAGTCAAACATACGTGACAAGACCGATCGAATGAAAATAATTCAGGTGATTTCATTAGTAGAGTGATGGTCTGTAGGTTTCAACAGCGTATACAGTCAAGCAGCAAAATGTGAATTTCACTCACCTCTGATGTAAAATCTCCACCAACGCCCGACTGTCCTGTGGAGTTACATACAAGTTAAGGCAGTCCTTCACAAAACCGGGGATCTGTTTGTTGACAAGGAAGTCACAGGCATCACATATCAAGGCTTTGTCTGCCTCCAGTGCCTCGAGCTATGAGAAATCAGCGAGAAAGCGGAGGGACATAGATTCAGTTCTTCAGAGGAAAATGCAGTCGCCATCGTGGTTGGAGCTAAAAAGTGCTGATATCTCGCGATCTAACTAACAGGTAAAACAATTGCTACCACATCCAACGAAAACAGTAACAAACACATTGAGATTGGCATTAAACACTAATAAAACAGCGCTGTCCCAGAAACGGTTTCCCATACTTTATCTGACCGCATGCTACTGTACAATGAGCACCCGTTAATCACCAAGCGAAACAGTGGAGAGCCATGCGCAATGCGCAACTGGGCCTGCAGACCGCAAGGAAAGAACTTATCAAGTGGATATATCCAGAGAAAAACGGAATATTCAGCAGCAGCGGCATGTGCCAAAGTAGAGCAAGTCAGGTAGATGAATCACGGACTTGTCTACCGTTTCACAAAGGTCAACACATATACTTGTAAGCTAAACGCCTCCAGACACTAAGTAAAGCCAGTTATACTTCACTATGTCGAAGTAAACGAGAAAAGCACGCATAGTTATCGCGTGCAACAACAGGACTGGCTATCTTCAGCTCAAGTGCAGTAGCAGGACTAATACAGTAGAGACTGGTTGTTGGATTGATAGGCTCTTTTACACTTGTATTCGGTGATAGGATTATCCAAGACAAACCAGCTTGTGTTGTCAAAACTAACAGCCCAACTACAGGTCCACCGTGAGTGACCCCATCGTAACAGAACAAGAATTCTATGGTTAATTGGGCTAGACCGGTATGCGCATAATCGTTGGACGCAGGGGGGTGGGTGGGTGGTCAGAGGCTCAGGAAGCAGCGTTGAACTGGTCTACCTTCCTCAATCTGGGCACATGCTCTCACAACGCCCTCTGGCCACTCTCATACTACGGATAGTACTTCACACATGCTCCATTGGAAATTGGCGATGGATTTGCATCGGACTAGCTACTAACAAATTCCCAACAATTGGGTAGTGGATACTTTGTTATTCGAACCATATTATTCGGACCTCGAACTACTTAACCATGCGGTCTCCATAAAGGATCACCTCCCCTCCATACACCTCAAGAGATTACCTATTTATGCAAATAGCCTGTCGTCGTGACGAAACTGTCACCAATTCAACTTTGTCCCGACAAATGGACCGGGCAACACAATACGTAAGAGTTAGAGACATACATACCTCAGAATCGCAGAAGGTGACAAATTGTTGGCAAACATCTGGATTAAACGCCAGTTCAAACCTATCAGGACACGTCGATCCGACTGCTTTAGCTGCCCTCTGGATTGCTTGCTGTGTCAAGTCCTCTGAACGAATAGAACGGAAGCAGGTAAGGGGAGAAAGCAATTAATTTTACCGGGAGATTGAGGATCATGGGAAAAGCTACGCGCGGACTATACAAATCATGCACGAAGGTTCACTAAAACCCACATGGTTAGATGGTGAAGAAGGGGTTATCATCGGCCACCCGACTGAGTACCATAGGAACACACACAGAAGAAAATGAAACGATCGCAACCCGGATGCGTGACCCTCGTTTATGCCACGGAAAGAGATAGGTGAAGGCATCAACGCTGATCCAGTACACGAAACACAGTGTATCCGTAGCTCCGTGGTTAAAGCGCAAATTTACTGAACGGAAGATCCGTGGTTCGAACTCAAGCTTTGCATCTCGACTGCTACTGTCTAGGCAGTATTTCCTCCCCCTGGCAGTATTTCAACCCTCGTGCTTCCTTCGGGTGGCATGGCAGCTAGGCACCGGAAAGGTGTTACAGCTGGATGATGATTATTATTATTACCCGTGTCTTCTTATTAGGTCAACAACATATTTTGGCCTTATTTTCTATCTTATTTTTCGGATGAGACGTCATCAGTAACAAAAGCATGGATGTCCTCAGCATAACTGAGGAAACAGATGTAAACGGGATACTCTCTCGGCACTAAGACATAGAGATGAACAAGCGAACTCTATCACGTCATGGGATTGATCGCATATCACTGGCGAAAGCATATCTTGCTATTAACGTGCCCAGCTCTATGAGCGGTAAACACCGATTCGTTGAGTAAATGGAGACAGTACTGTACCCAACAAATTACCAGAACAGCGAATGTTGTCACGAGGTATACGGCTAAAGTGCCATGGGGTTGACTAAGCCAGGAAAGCAAAAGAGAAAGGATTCCAGCTTAGCATTACAGTACTCCTCCTCGAGGAACCCCATTTGGAGGAATTTAAAATATTCCCTCAATGGCTGTGTTTCTTCGCAGGAGGTTGATCAAAAATGGTATCACAAGCTTTTTGCACAAGCGTAGCGGAAATTCATTGGTGAGAACGAGATAAAATTTGTAATTTTGTCTGAAGTGAATGCTCCAGAAAACGAACAATCCTGCATATCCGTGACCGACGCATATCGGCGGAACAAAGAACCGCTGAAAGCCAGGAAACCAACGGTTATCATTGCGAACGCGCTGACATGCGTTGGTTTACTCTGCCCTTCAGCTTTATTGCCTTCCATCGGTGGTGCGACGAGAAACCATTTGTATGACCGGTTCTGAGGGGATGTGCTCCTCGAAGGAGGATGACAATGAAAAAAAACGTCCCTCAGTAACTGTCTTCTCGATGGTGGGGTACTGTATTTGCAACGATAAGTCCAGACACGCTTGCTACTAGTATCTGTGAACCGAACCTCTTCTCTAGCTAAGCATAACCTATCGATAGATGTCAGTAAAATGTAGACTTGATGATACTTGGGAGAAGTACGGACGCAGGCTGTAGTGTACGAGTTAGTGCAGGGAACTCAAAAGTCAGCTGTCAATAAGCTAGACGAAGAAGTTGGAAAGAATGTGTCTGGCTTTTACCTACCTAGTTCACCATTTGAACCGGTGTCCAAAAGCTTTTTCATAAGGATCAAATCGTCTGACTGGGTCCCACTTGAAGTGGGCTTTTTGGCTGTTACGACGGAAGCCACGGAATGTGACGGGTCACCGGCGGCCTGAGGATCTATTTTGGGAGAATCTTCTCTGACAAAATGTACCGGAGGACAAACCGGGTTGTCAGCAGTCAAAGGTTCTTCTTCTGGTTCCTTCGTACCATTGGTCTGAGAAACAAGTATGACGGAGAACGGGTTCATACGACAAGAAGTCTCACAAACGTCTGACAATTGTTAGAAGATACGTACACGAAATAACTCTTTCCGGGGAATGGCTACTAATCTACTAACACGAACGATGTTCTGAGCTCAAACACGTCTTGTATGATACGGTATAGATGGTAGGTAGGTATGGGTAGGTATGGTAGGGGATGGTATGGTAGAGATCCTGCTGGGATTGGGGATAACATGTAAAAATGGAACGGTGAGTAGGCGGCAAATTTATTTTTACGCTCTAAATGCTAACAGCGCGCTATCTTATCGTTATTATCACTGATAAGAAACCTGGTAAGGATCGACTACAAGGAATTACATATTCGATGACTTGTTACACAGTACGCTGAATTGTACAGCTTGAGGACGCGAGGCAAAAACCAATAACCGAAAACTGAAGACATCACTAGTAAATTGCCTGTGTGAATTCCGCAATGAGCCAGAAGTGTCGAGATAGCCGGAGGACGTAAATCAACCGCAAAAAGAACATGACTTGCTTTTTTGTTCGGGGATCGGGAAATTCGCCACTTCGAACCGGATGCGACGAACTACGCTCGATTTCTTATGTTCAAGGTTGACGCACCGATCCACTGCTTCGAGTGTATGAAATCCGGGCAATATAGTTAAGATGGATACTGTTGCCCTATAAAGCTAAGTTGACATAGCGGCCCAGCGTGAACAAAAAAACGCAGGGAAGGCCTACAGAGCAAGGAAGCGTAGCGTAAAGTTTTAAAGCGTACTAAACGCTGTAACAGAAGCTCATTCTTGCGGCATCGAAGTTTATCTAGAGATGAAGAAACGCGGCCCAGGTGCAGAACTGAAAGATAACACATGGGCACTGGTGCAGCGTTTAGATGACAACAAACTACTGGTCATTGCCAGATTATTCGGGTTGGTGTGCGCAACTGAGGAATAAAAATCGACGATATAAACGGTAGCTCTTACGACCCGGAGTAGATGGAATGTGTTGCTGTCCTGATACAAAAATTGATTAGTTGTGCTTGAAAACATCCACACGGTGAGACAAAGTCAACTAACTGCGTGTAAGTAAAAAAAGATGCACTGCAATGTTAAAAACAAGACAAAAAGGAGCTTATGTTCAGCTGGTAAGAACGGATCCCAAAAATACTGCTTGCATGAGGTGATACTTACCATCGACGGCAGAGTTTTGACCGTTTCAGCCTTAATTTTCTGTATCTCAAATGCCGCAAGGCGCAGGAATGTTTCGTGCCGAAATCTGTGGGAAGGAAACAATTTAATGTATGCGCCGGTTTTCATCAAGCACCCCAAGAAAAAAGGAAGCAAAGCAGTTCTGTCGGTCGAAAAAATGGATCAGTGAAACGTAGCACTAAGGTGACAGCAGCTTTCCACTGAGATTTGTAGCTGGAGTAACTTTTGGAAATGGTTTTAATGAGTCAGAATGGTGGGAGATGTGCATACCTACTGGACGAGTGCAAGATTGCGCCCATATGATTGGAAGCCTGATCCAGCAAACTAGTTGGAGAATAATGGATGGAAAAAATACCAAACGTATACACATTAGGAGTACTTACTCAAAGAAGGCTTCAATTAGCTCTTGACGTAAAGTAGACAATAAATGTCGGTGATTGTACGGATAACCAAGCGCGGTGAGGGAAGCAGGTAACTCGGGACGCAGTTCCGTTGGACAAGAACCGAAATAGTTGAGATCCGGTGGAAAGGTGCGAAGTAAATCCAGAATATAAGTTCGTCTGTCATTGCCGACGATCCCTTTACAATCGATTGACGAGTACAGCTGGACAACATCTCCGTTCTGATTGACAACTCTGTTAAAACAAACGAGGATTTGTAGAAAGCAGTGTTACTTGGTGATCTGTTGCAAAGCCAGCTGCGCTTAAGCGCACTACCAACGATCACAGCTCGGTTAATTTTTCTACAAGTCTTCAAATAGGTTATTAAACCGAATGTTTCCAAAGGATAGGATCATCCGGGTTCTGTGCTGACTTCGGAAGAAAACGTATTAGTTATTTTGTAAGTGCATCTCACCAGATATGTCGCCATTATCAAACGTAGTGTGGGGAACAAAAGCGGATAGACTTTTCACCAGAGAAGTCATGAGTCACAGACTGAATCCATCAGGTGACCGTTAAATCATCCGTCCAGCCGAGAACTTGCATCGTTACCGATATAGCTCTAACTCGGACGCACAAATTTACCAAGAGTTGGTTAAAAAAGTGTGGAAGTCCGTCAGCTGGATGAGATAAATCCGGATCAAATGGAGAAGTAACCGCTACATTCAGTGGCTCTTCTGACCCAACAGCTGCCCCAGTTAGATACCGAAGTAAACAAACTTCCATGTGAGATTTGTTAGGTTTGTACACCAGAGTGCACGTGAATTGCTACAGTTTCACAACTATTGATGGGGAAGACGCCAGTGACGTAGAAATACGTTACCAGAACTCCCTATTAGAGGATTCAAAAGAACGGTAAGAAACATTACCATTCTCTTAGGAATGATCAACGGTGAGCTGCATCAGGTACTCGCTGTTGACGGGTCTCAACAGCCTGACCTAGCTTCGCAAGACGGAATCCTGACATTCTACAAACCCTACTTCCCGCGAAATAAACGAAACTGTTTTCACACAGTTATGGACACCAAACAATGGAGAAATCGAAATCAACAAGGTGATTTTAGGGAAACCATGAGTATAATTGAAACGCTCGGTGGGTGGCAGCTGGAACCTGCCTGTTGAATAACAAACCACCTCTGGTGAATCCAGGGTGTATTTTTTTGGGTTACTTGTAGCACTTCTAAATTTACAGAGCAATGTTGACTTGAACGATTTCAGCAGTGCAGATACTGCTGTTGTACGGTAGTATTTAGATCAGTCTCCCAAAAACTGTGACACAGATGTGAAGCCCTTCCAAAGTGAAAAGCCTGGATTCGATTCATTCAAGCAAACACCAGCGGCACCATAGAGTAGAGTGAGAAGATCAGGAACACATTGCATGAGCGAAACCCCACGGGTGCGTCTCTTCGTGAAATCCATAAAGAATGGGATTCCTCATATCCCAATCCCAACAAAAGTGAAATAGCTTATTTTTATCGAGACTGTTCAAACTATTGGAGCAGTTCATGAACAAAAACAATATGAGCAACAAAAGAAAAACATAAAGAACGTTAAGGTTTTGCTTGTGCTTCTTAGCCGATACTCCGAAGAGCACACGACCTAAGAGTGAGCCTAGACAAACGGGACGCGTTGTCCCTATCCTTATACACCAGGAGAACTGTATTATCGCATCCCGAATGGTGGATAACCGCCGTGACGCTAGTTAAGCCAAATCCCTAGGATGTTCGCTCTTGGTAGGGAGTATTAGTAGTTCTTTTCTATTACAAACTCTGGAAAACGAAGAGAATTCGGTCGTATTGGAGGTGGTCTTAATATGAATGGACTAATCGTGTGACACCGGCATAGCAACAAAATTATATTCGAAAGAAGACCGTTGCCGAGAGGGTCATTAGCCAGAGAGCACGGCATTTGATTGCGGCCAATTGCGATCATCACATAATCGGACTTGTTGCCTGAAAATCACGCACGACCCTGGAAAAGCACGCAGTTGGAACCAGCGACGCTACAGACTGTTTGTACGATATGCAGTTCGTTTACCGCCTGACTACAGAACGCAGCTCTAACCGCTTTCATTGTGTGCAGGTAGAATAGCAAGTCCGGGATATAATGATGACTACTGGAGTGAAACCGTTAAGATATAACACAGTAGCCCTTCCCACAATGAAAGACGATTGTGTCGTTGCTTAAAGAAATTGGGTATTCCAGTGGAGCACCACCGGCCAATGGGATACACCGCCTAAGCTGGGGCTCTGTCTTAACTAACGCGGTTATATTTAGGGACTTACAATTTTCATAGGACAGGAAAAGTCTGTCAAAAATAAGCCGTACCGGTAGGTTGAAATATGGATTTTAGATAGCTCAAAGTAGAAGAACCACAACACTTACCATTGTTTACTTCAGGGAACCCGGCGCCTCTACACCTAGAGCTATGTGACGTGACATCCACTTGGTCTTATGTTACGGACTGCGCGTAGTTAACAGTTTCTCGGTTGATCAAACCACGATAACGTTAGTCGTCAAGGTCTACTCGTGTAACAGTACTTTCGCCCCAACCACTACCTGCAGGGATTGTGCGACGGTCAGTCTGGGAATCAGGCAGGGCAGAACAAAAAGCCTTGAAGCTCTTAGGGTGAGTGGTTTCTTCATTGATGAATGACAAGCCGATCGACCGCTGTTTTATCTGCTGCACCCTTGGTCCGTGTTTCAGGCACGGTGTCAACAACTGAGTGTGTTGACAACACTGGCTAGTGTAAAATGGAGTGATATCATTTACCAATTGAATAAGATCGTTCAGCTACGGTACTCTTTCTGTCACGCGGCCCAAATGAAGTAAGACAAACATTGTTCCAATCCAGTCAGGAGCCATCATGGACCGCCCGGTCATTGGCTCGCGCAAACACTGAGCTACTTCAAGCTCAATAATATCCTCATAGCTGCCGAAGGTAAGTCATGAACGGAACGGACTGAATGTTTCCAAGGCTGGGTCAACAGGGCCATTAACCCTTGAGTTTGCTTCATCCGAGTTGCAAGACTATTTTTTTGTGGAAATTAAAAATGATCAGGCACTGGCAACAATAGGTAAAATGTCATACGCCTCCGAGACCAGCTATCGTTTGCAAACTGGTTTGTCGTTCATCTCGTTCACAAAATAACACGATTAGGACAGCTTGTCGGATATGGAAACTTACTTATGTGGTCGAATTTTCAGTTGTTTTGCTGTCTTGGACAGCAAATCTTCATATCGCTTATCGGTAAGCACGGTTTTCCCAAAATCAATCGAACCATACACGACCAACTGTTCTTGCTCCTTTTCCAATATTCCTGTGTGTGTGTGTGTGTGATAGAAAAGGAATACACGAACAAGGTGAAAATGAATTATCACCCTTCATTCATTGGCATACGTACGGCAGGATGAAAGTTGAATGCAATGCAGCAGGCATGGCACGTGTGACTGCGGGACGTTTCTTCGTTAGTTCGGACCATCGTTCGCCGACAGCATCATCGGCGAACACGCACAATATGACCACTGTATCGGTGAAACCAGTAGTTTCGAGACAGATGTAGGGAAAGTATTCAGACAACATCACGTTGATGCTTTGGTTCATTGGTGATTTTTCACATATCAGGCAAAGAACTGGCTTCTCCTGCTGTAAGTCAGGAGGATTTCGGAAGTTTGTTCCTGGTACTTCCATGTCTAAAGTTCAGTGGAAATCACAACGCTAGTATTTGGAAGGTGAAGACAGTAGCCTAATTCCAGTACATCATCTTGCAACAAAGGCGTAGGTCTGAGATAGAACGTCCAAATATCTGGGTGCAACCTCACTTGGATTGTACCGTTTCACATGCCGCACGATCGGTGACGCAAAAAACAGCACGCAGCACGGTTTGATTAGAGAATGAAGTTAGCTACACTCACTTATTAAGGTTGTACCAGTGGTGTCTAGCAAGGTTTGGTTTCAATTTACACCACACTTGGGACGCCTGCGAACTATGGCACCATGTGCTATGGCGATTCCATCACAAGATGGTCGGTCGCCTTGAACCATATATCCAGGAGATAGTGAGAGAGTACAAGAGAAGCGGCGTCACGGTGCAGTGACAGACTTTGAAATATTCCACATAAAGTGTAATTTACAAGAAAGCAGGTTTTACCAAAACTTATGGCTTCAGCAGTCTTAATCTGACTACCCAGGTAGCCCCAAAATATCCCTAAAAGTCAATTTACACATAGTATATGCCAACGGCGATGTCTGACTAATATAACAAAGTGGGTGCCGGACACCTTCATGGATAAAGAATTTACATCGAAACCACGGTAAACCGTCCTAGCCAGACAGTCGTTGGACCGCTGAAGCAGAGTTGAGTGATTTGTCGAGAGTCCCGTCGGTATAATGTAAAACAGTGTAAAACAGTATACTAGTGCTGTACTTTCGTACCTCGTTCCACATTCATTTAATTGACCCAGTAAATGGCACAGTATTCAACCGAGTCTGTATCCATAAAAGAAACGCTTCCATCGAGGAAACAGTTTTGATGAAAGCGTTTTTTTCATTGCGACATCCCTCGAGAGAACACCTGCCGCGGGACCAGACAGGGACAGTTTCTTGCTCCTCAAACGGCTGAACTAGTCCCAAAGAGAAGATGGCAAAACGGAAAAGCTCCATGTCACCGACCTAGGTTTGTTTGCATTCGAAGCTCTTCATGCCTGTGGATGACCCCTGAAGGGAGTTCGCTTAACTTATCCAACAATGCAGCAAAAGCACGTTCGTTGGAACAGTTCACAGTTGAAACATCGACTAAACGAAATCCAGATGATGTTACGCACGATGTCACAGTAATTGTCGGGCTCACTATGATGATTACTGTTTGCAGTGATGTCGACTCGTAAGGTCGACGAAAACTCTGGACAGCTTACTGCTAGCTTCACTCTTCTTGGAACTCATGAGGTAAGTGTGTCTGTTGATTTCCGCGTGAGGCTGAGAGCAAGGGATCTCCTATCAATGGTAAATATGTGCAAGGACATGTAAATGCTTCAGATGATCGCAGCAGAAAAGGGCATTCTGCAAAATCATGTCTCTCAACAAGTGAGCCAAACGCAGTGATAATTCGGACCGGGAAAGTCAGGAAGGTGGGATGATACGCCCTAGTTTATTGCCGAGTGAGTTGCCAAACCAAAAGGTCCGTTCGCTCCGGCTGTCACTGCCAGTCGGCCACTGACAAACCCGTCGATCGAATATCTGTGTCGATTCAGCACTGATAAGAGACCGCCTGAGTTAGCTGTTCAAGTCACACGATTTATTGTATTTGCGCTCCTCACCGGGACACACGCGTTTATCGGCCAGTCACCCCGTTTGCACCTGTGTTCTTATCTTGTCCTAATGGCGGTGAACGGCAGTCCTAGCTTTCGACCAACGCAACGCACACCACGTACATCATCCAACTGAAAAGTGACGGGTGGAGTCAGCCGTGCATTGAATTTTAACTGAAATATGGGTGCATTTCTACGCAACGCGTCCACTGGATGTTCCGATAACCTGGCGGGCAGCCTGAATTCTGCAAAGGGGTGTACGGTGTTGCGCGTATGCGATAAGTTTTCATTCCCTATGGCACCGTATTTTCATCTTGAGGGGACGATGAAGTTGCTTTGAGGACACATGAAAATCGGCTTCAGTACACTGTAATTATTCTCCAAATTTCCTAAAACCGTTTACCGTTGTTTCTACAGTTCAAAATGAAAAAGGGAGAGCGTTATTTTGTTCGAGGTGTGTTGCGAAACTCCGATTTCGCATCTCATCCAACAGTCATTGGTAGTTGATCAGGTGGCTGTGGCTACCGTTGAATGTGCCTTAACTACCGATATTCCAACACATTCACCGATGATCCGCACTTCTGAGTACAAAATGGTTCATGAGAGGAGCTGGACATACCTCGCCAAACGAATTGTCTGGTCTTGTTGTTTGAAAATTAAGCTGTCCGTTTACACTTTGACTGTAAGGACCTTGTACGAAGTTTCGGCGCCCGAGAAAGTATACACATTGAAACATTTAGTATTACTAAAGGACGGAGATAACAGAAAACCCAGTCAATTATTGGATACATATTAGCGCTTGTTGGTCCCGTAGTTCGACGTTGACCCCGTCTTGGTGTATTGTACACATGTGATCTCACCAAGATGGACGTAAAGCGACATACCGAGCCAAACGAAAAATATGTGCGGTTGGACATACCCGGAATAATAGTCTGTGCCGTGACACGAAAGCCCCGATAGTCAATAATCGCAGTGCCCAAAGTATGCAATCCGGCCTGATCCAGCATCGAGTAGGTTCGAACGCCACTCAAATCGCTCGACTGATTGAGAAACAGAGTAAGGAAGCAAAGTTTAAGTTGTGTATGGGGGCCACCTGACCTCAGAACACACGTGGCTTCGTGACACACTTTTGCCAAAATATCAAACATCATCACCCTGGAATAACGATGAAATAATCGTTCACTCTGTATGTACACTCAACCCTAGAATGCACTGAGAGGAATCTCAGTGATTCTCAATTCTGACGCCGGTCTAAGACGAACAATTAACTAATCCCGTGATACATATCCTCAATAACAGTACATCAGTAAATGATGAACAACATACGGTAGCCACATAAGCAGCGTGCTCCCCTCCGAAATGTTTGTAATGGTCTTTGACGTCAAAACCAAGGGAGAAAAACATGTTATTCCAAATGAACATTTGCTGTTTGCGCGTTTCCCCGGGGTTGATAGCCATGATATCACCATTTACGACGCTCATAGCGGCGCGGGTTGCAGCGGCCACGAAATCACTGTTCGATTTAAATATTGCCCGATCCCGCAGTAATCGCTCAGTGAGCCGCTCCTGAGGAAGTTCGTGTGTCACCTGTAACTCCTCGTTCCAATCTCGTGTCTGGCCAGGAAGATTCTCCTCACAGGCCATACGGGAAGAGAACGCTGGAAAATGGAAATTGGGCACGAAAGGGATTTTAAACTAATTTAGCGAAAGTAGAAGGACCGGTTGCCCAACAAAAATCATTGAAAGTAACTAGATATGGCAAGAAAATGTGCCTATTCCCTTCCAGAGCGTTTCGAACACTATATGTTCATGTGTTAACTGTGATAATTGCAGTGTGTGGCAGTTAAGCACCAGTGACTTCTGCTGGTGTATCAATTTTTGTGAGGGTGACTACTTCAACAGTTCCCCTCTAGGGACAGAGACAACGCCTGGCTCGTCCTTTGATGTGTAAACGGATGGTAAATCTTCCTCCAGAAGATCCCTCCTTCCCCATACGTAGAGAGAGAGACGTTTGAATATATACTAGGTATTACAATAAAAAAGACCTGAAAGTAAGATAGCGGTCGGTAGTTTGGGACGAGTGATGCTGAACCCACAAAGCAGTAGGAACTAACGTGCCACTAGTGCGTTTCAATTCAGTTAATCGTAGGACAAGCTAAAAAGTTTAATCGAAGCACCCGTTCTTCAATCGCACAAGATATAAGCCAAATCTGAGGTTACATTTCGACCCCATTCATCTTTTCGTACGTGAGATGAAGTGAAACATGTTTTAGTAACAAGGTCACTAATATGTCGACTGAAAGGATGAGCCCCTCACCACAGCTTTGCCTGTTGCGGGTGAGTGATCCTTCATTCGCACGGGTTCGTTTATGGACAGAAAAGTATTCCATGCTGACGGGGCTCGCGTGAAAAAGAACTACTGTAGTGTAAGATATCGGCACGCCGCCATAAACTGTAAAGAATAAAGGGTCACAGTGATCAAGTCCGGCGGTATTGTGGAAGTGTAAGTAAAGTTGTCTCCGCCTGAAATAAGTTTACGGACAGAGACACTGAACTACTGCCCAATGAGCCGGAAGCAGGTGAAACTAGCACCTCTATTCCAGCTTAGCCAACGGAATTCGTCAACGACAAAGTGAACAACGACGCTGAAAGACATACCAAAACGGTTTGGTCTCAAAGTATAGCAATCCGTACTTCAAGTAGAACATAAGGTTGACGGAAACTCGGGGACTGCGCCTACCTGATGAGCCCCAAGAAGGGCGAAACCAGTCGTGGGCTGTCGAAGAATTTTCAGCAACCTTATGAGTAGTGCATTACGAACATACATGCATCGCGATATGTCGAATATCGTAGCAACTGAAACATGAGGCGGCCTGGTGCAGCACATTCAGTTGCCTGAAAAAATCACAAACGAGAGATTCAGCTGGGTTCCAGGTGAGTCTCTCACAAAAACCAAATTTGTTTGCAAATGAGTGTATTTCGCTAACTTACCCTCTTCTTTTCGAACTGAATCCGGAGTATGCTCGAATGATGGTGCCAACCAACTGTGAACCTGATATGGGCTCGGAACACGCTCAAAAGGATGCTTGGACGCCCGGCGTTTCAACAAGGCCTCAAAATTCCGTTTAAAACCGGGACTGAGTTGCTTAAGGAGGTCTACTAGGGAATGAGCCACATAGGCATGTGGTGTCGGGTGGGGATTGAATTCATTTTCCGTTGACCTACACAAAGACAACAGAAAACAGGCTTAAGGTAGTAAGAGGCACAAGAGAGCGATATTTCACTAAACTTGTCTTGTTCACAAGGCTGCCACTTTTGGTTCAGAAACTTGACTCATCGTCACCGGCAAGTGAAAATACAGAATAGGTATCAGCTGAGGTTGGCTTGCATACGTGTACTCAAGGCAAACTGAAATGAACACAACTTTGAGAATCCATCTCAACAACGGTAGACTGCACTGGACGGATCCTCAACCCCAACCCCCAACGTACTAAGGGAACATTGAAGATCCCCATCTGAAATTCATTCAACAATTAAAATCAACTTACACTGGAAAGCCGAGAAACACCGCATGGCTGCTTCGTCAGTGGTACTAGATACCCTATCGTCTCTGAAATAAAACACATGATCTTCCGAATAAGAGTTGCAGGGTGTACAATTCAGCCACAAGGGCCTGAGCAGAAATATTATGAGCATGTCCGGACTATCCTTTGTGTTCACATTGTCGTTTCGTATTGACCATGCTTTCGCCTTCACTTTCAGCTTATGTACGTCTATTCTTATACAAGTACAGCACTATTCAGTCTTGTTCTCGCGCTCAATCAGGATCGGTAATCTATCCGTAACAATTTACTCGTCTAAGGATACAAAGGAACCGTTGCTGCGACCCAAGTGTTTCGATGCAGATCCAAATTCTCCAGACGCCCCAACGCGTTGGAATCATTGGTCCCGAACCTTCCAAACGTTTCTGGGCACTGTCGAATCGCCTAATCTAAACAAACTCGAAACCTTGATCCATTTTGTGGATGCACCTGTATACGTTTACATCGCTGACTGTCCCGATTACGAATCCGCTATCAGTACACTTGAAAAGTTGTACGTTCGTCCCAAGAATATAATTTATGCTCGTCATCTTCTACAAACTTGCAAACAAGACACCAGTCAAGATGTTGATCAGTTTGCTCAGAGGCTTAAATCCTTGGCCAAAAATTGTGATTTCAAGGCGGTGTCCGTCATTGACCACCAAAACGAAAGTGTACGTGATGCTCTGATCAACGGACTTCAGTCTGCTACCATCAGAGAAAGACTTCTGGCTCAAAATGAACTCACTCTCGATGAAGCACATGAATTGGCTAGGTCATTAGAATTGGCCCACAAACAAGCTCAGTCATACTCGCATAACCAGCCGATATCATTTTCTGCGGTTGCAGCACCTTTACAGACATCCACTTACTCCTTTACACTCAATCTTACTCAACCTTATCTCTCGTCAATCAATTCTCAGACATGTTATTTTTGAGGTCATTCCAGGCATCCACGATCCAAATGCCCCGCAAGAGAAGCAGTTTGTAAATCATGTGGCAAAACAGGCCACTTCCAGCTTGTTTATCGATCCAAATCAGTCAAAAATCACTCAAACTGCGCGACAGATTCTGCCTTATCCTCCCCGTTGACTGCTGCAGCCCCGAACTGCTTGTCCCGCACGGTGACCAGCATAAAGGTAAATGGAATATCACTTCAGGCCCTCATAGACACGGGAAGTTCGGGCAGTTATATATCTCCCTTGGTATGGCTGAAAGATATATGCTAACGATTCTGTTATTACCATGGCATCTACATCTCTGACGTGTTCAACTAGCGGCTACTGCTACGCATCCATCGATTACAGGGATACTATTTACAAAAAATCAAACTATTGGTCTTACTCAATCTATGTGCTGACGTGCTGCTAGGCCACGACTTACTTGGTCTATATAACAAAGTTAAAATCACATTCGGTGGGAACCGAGGTCCATTCACCCTATGCGGTCTAGCTGCTGCTACGGTTGAATCACCTCTTTTTGCCAACATTTAACCCGATTGCAAGCCTATCGCCACGAAATCACGGCGTTATAACCCTGAAGATGAACAGTTCATCCGCTCTGAAGTTAACCGACTATTGGATGAAACTTCGAATTCTCCCTGGAGCGCTCAAGTACTGGTCACGAAAAATTCAAACCACAAAAGACGCATGGTAGTGGACTACAGTCAAACCATTAATCGGTTCACATAACTAGACGCTTATCCGTTAGCGCGACTGGATAAAATGATTGAAGAAATTACCCGTCATGCTGTCTTTAGCACCTTAGACCTATTAAGTGCTTACCATCAAGTTCCAATCAGTGAGAAAGACAAACCGTATACGGCTTTTGAAGCTTGCGGAGAACTGTTTCAGTTCCGTCTTATTCCTTTCGGTGTTACCAACGGAGTAGCATGCTTCCGACCTACTATTGACCATATTATCAAGTCTGAGAACTTAAGTGGCACCTACGCTTACATCGACAACGTCACTATTTGTGGGACTACTCAAAGTGAGCATGACCAGAACCTCAAATCTTCTCATGAAGTAATAAAAAAATATGGAATTACCCTTAACTGCAAGAAAAGCATCATAGCAGCCAAACAAATACGCCTTCTCGGCTATGAAGTCTCTGAAGGAATGAGTCCTATTCGTCAACTTCCTCATCCACATGACGCTAAATCCCAACGAGTTGTTGGCATGTTTGCTTATTATTCGCAATGGATACCATACTTCTCTGACAAAATCAGCGTGCTTGTCAGAAATAAGACTTTCCCTTTAGCGGAGCGTGTACAACAGTCCTTCGAAAATTTAAAGGAGTTAGAGAACGCTATGGTTGTGACAGTCGACTACAACGCACCCTTGGTTGTCGGGACGGACGCCTCAGACATAGCCATTGCTGCATCTCTAACTCAGAACGGCCAACCGGTGGCCTTCTTTTCTAGAACACTGACACCGAGCGAAAAGAATCACTCTGCTATTGAGAAAGAGGCATACGCCATGGTTGAATCTATCCGTAAATGGAAGCATTATCTCTTCGGGAAGCACTTCAAACTTATCACTGACCAGCGGTCGGTTTCCTTTATGTACGGCGTCGCAGAAAAGTAAGATAAAAAACGATAAAATCCAGCGATGGAAAATGGAACCCTCCGCTTTTAGCTACGATGTCAGCTACAGACCTGGAAAAGACAATCTGGTGGCTGACACCTTATCACGTAACCTATGCGCCAATGTGATCGGCAATGATAAACTAAAAGAAATTCACGATTCCTTGTGCCATCTCGGAATTACTCGCATGCATCACTTTGTTCTTTCCAAAAACTTGCCGTTTTCCCTCCAAGATGTCAAAGACATCACCACAAAATGCACGGTTTGTGCCGCCATCAAACCGCAATTTTTCAAACCACCCCCCGCTACGCTCATCAAGCAACCCAACCATTCGAACGAATTAGCGTCAATTTTAAAGAACCTCTGTCTTGTTACTCGAAACCGATATCTCCTTACTATCGTTGACGAGTTTTCCCATTTTCCATTCGCCTTTCCCTGCGCAGATACATGTGCATCTACCGTTATTAAATGTCTATGTGTCAAATGTCAACGAGTTCACGCGTACCTCATCCAGTGAAGGCAATGGCGTTCATACACCCTCTCTCTCTGACTTGTACACGCCTCCGCTCAGTAACGTTGAAGATAATACCGATCATAATTCAGTCTTACCCCCGTGCCCGGGCGATGCACCTGCACCTCCAAATACATATGACCCTAGCATCCCTGATTTGGCCAGGCTCCAGCAGCGTACGCGACCCTACATTTTAAGAAACCGAGAAGCCTGACCACACTTATCATTATCCCTTAGTAGATTTTTATAAGCATTCACTCAGTACCTGTGTCCGAGTTACCGCTTTCTACATACAATCCAACGGCCCGGGTGAATGTCATGACCATCCTTTGTGTTCACATTGTCGTTTCGTATTAACCATGCTTTCGCCTTCACTTTCAGCTTATGTACGTCTATTCTTAGACAAGTACAGCGCTATTCATTCTGCGCTATTCAGTCTTGTTCTCGCGCTCAATCAGGATCGATACTTTATCCGTAACAGAGCATACCTCTGAATATGATATTGCGATACGCAACCTTTAATCACACAGTTCAATATACTTGATGTGAGGTTGACGACCTTGAAGGAGGGTCCAGTTTATCAAACTAATTGTTTTGTAGAAAACTTGAAATACCTCAATGAAACTGCTATCAAACAAGCTATCAATAGAGGCTCATTTCGGTGACTGGATCTATCGAACTAATCGGGTTACGAAGCAAAGCAAGTTTAAGTTGACCCAGCTGACCGTACGAAGTCCGTTAGAATGACATACCAAAAATACACAACCCTGATAGTCAGAAGCTGCAAATCACAACTTATCAGAGCAGTTGGTCCAGTGGCACTCTTTTCTGATGACTTACTAAAGGTACATAATTACTGGGCTCGAAATAGCTCAGTGGGTAAAACCCTAGCTCAAGGACCGGAAGGTGAGTGGTTCGAACCCAGCCTCAGTTCCTGTCTAGGTCTGGGCGACCTGGCAGTATACCAGCACTCGTGCCTACTTCCGTTGGGATGGCAGCTAGGCACCGAAAGGGTGCTACAAATGAACAACGTTGTTTTTGCATAATCACTCTAACGACTAAATTTAAGTTCAAGGTTGCTGTGCAACCAGACGTAGGCAGTTCACCATATTGTGCATGGAACCGTAAGGGCGCTTGAATACTCCAGAAACTTGGTGAAAAAATCTTCTGACAGGGGGTTCCGTCGCTTCCAAAGTGCTGAAAGGACGCCATCAATCCTGTCGAAACGGAACAAGCGAAGTAATGGTCTTCCTTCGAACTCCACTGACACATGGCAGACCCGATGTCAACGCTAAACAATTACATCATGAGAACGGATAAGGCCTTGGATCCATCATTCCATGCATTCGTTAGGACACAGAAGTGAGGAGCAGTATCAGAAGGGCCTTTATTGAGGTAAAAACTTCGTCATGATGTACGCCGGAAACCCTACTCTGAACATGGTTCAAACTGACCAAGCCGCTATTCGTTGACGCCAAACCAGATTATAGGTGACAGGTGTCTAGTCATTGGTAACTGAAAACCACCCGTGATGATGGCACAATCGACCGGTCAACTATTTTTCGTATTTCTGCCTTTGAACAATTCTGTGTACCCCCGAGAGTACGCAACGTAGTCCGCACTGCATCGGATGCGCTCTACGATAAAAAAAATAGCATAGAAATAAAAAACTTTCCCTATTTCTCTACATGGATTAGCACTGTCGCTCCGGACGTCAGCTAAAATCACGGCTTACCAGAAACAGACAGAAAACCGATTGTCCTGAAATTCAGGAGACTTACGGTGTTCGCCACTAGCAGCGGACCAACAAGACAAAAGCTTTGCCGCCGATGGTCGAGCGTTGAGAGTTGTAACCCAATACAAACATGAATCCGACCCACAACCATGATACCTACGTCTAACAATAAACTCGTGCCACATCCGCCGTCGTGTGGTGCCATCAGCCGAGTTGCCTTACTCGCTGCATACAGCAGAGTGGGTAAGCAAAAACAGACGAATGTTGACGCCTCCCTTCTTTCTCTTTCACATATTTCTTCTCCCCCCCTCTCCTCACCCCATTATTAACCCTACCCTTGTAGGCCCATCACTTAGGACTGATGACTCCGTTCGTCTTGCATCTGTTTTGCTTGCAGCATCTGCTCGTCACATGGCGCCGACATCCTCAGGTATCTCTAAATCAATCTTCAAGCCTCGATATCCAGTCTATCTGGCCGCCTTCAATGTCCGCACTCTGAAGCAAGCAGGACAACAAGTTGCTCTTGCACTCACACTGGACTCGCTTGGCATGGATGTGTGCTGTGTCTCATAAACAAGAATTCAAGATGCAAGCACAGTGGTTGAGCTAACCGCCCCACCAGTCTCCACTCGCTTCCGGCTGCGCACCTCTGGTGGTCCAGAGGCTGCGGCGGCGGTATGTGCAGGGGTTGGTATCATCCTAAGTCATCGGGCGGAAGTATCCTTGCTTGACTGGATACCTGTTGATAGTCGCCTCTGTGCGGTTCGTCTGGCAACGCATGTGAAGGAATCTTACAAGGGGAAGTTGATCGCTGTCTTGTCGTGTCTGCTTACGCCCCAAATGACTGTAGCTCCGACGCCGTCAAAGACAGGTTTTATGACGCCCTGAATGCCCTGCTGCGGCGAGCTAAAGGCTCAGATATCGTGGTGGTTGACGGAGACGTGAATGCACATGTGAGCAGACTTAGCGTATGAGACTCAATTAGGAGGTCGACATGGATTGGATTCGGTACGTACGGACAAAAGGGAACGATTGCTTCTGCTGTGTGCTGATCGCAGGCTGCTTTTATGCAGTACTAACTTCCGAAGTCGTCTGGCCACATGGTTTCCACCAACGGCATGCCGGTCACAAACCCAAATCGATGACACTGCCATCAATTATCGATGGCGTGGATCAATAACTGATTGCCGATCGTGTTGGAACACATTTGTGAATTCTGACCACGCACTCGTCCGGAGTCGCTTCTCCCTACGTTTTCCAGGGCAACGTAAGGTGCGGAAAAATCGCCTGGCAACTGAGAGACTGGCAAATCCGGATGTTAGGCGAAATTACCAGAATCACCTTCTAGAATCTCTTCCAAAGGCTCCACCATCAGATGCGAACTCATACTGGGACGAGATTGCTACCTCTTTGCATAGTGCTGGGAACTTTACCTGTGGCACGGCACCGTCAGGCTCACTCAAGCACTGGATATCGGGTCGAACGGCAGCATTCCTTAAATCTCGGAGAAATATCCCAGCCGGCCCCGAACATAACTTGACACGACGAAGTATCAGACGTCAAGTGAAGGCGAGCGTGCAAGCCGACCGTGAAGTGTGGTGGACACAGAAAGCCAAGGAAATGGAAGAGGCCCAGAAAGCCGGTAATGCCCGAAGATTATTTCAGTTGATCCGTGCGACCGGTCCCCGGAAACCACCTGTGAGCGAAACCATCAAGGATCGGAATGGAGTGACCATATCGAATAAAGAAGAACGCCTCGATCGGTGGGCCGAATACTTCGAACAACAATTGTCATGGCCACCAGCTGGCACTCATCTGGAGCCCACAGGTGACGTAGAACCCTGGACTGTGAACGTGGAATCGCCTACAGCCTCGGAGGTTTATGACTGCATATGTTCTCTCAAGCGCCACCGAGCCTCTGGTCCGGATGGCCTCCCACCCGCATTGTTCAAAGATGGGGGTGGAGTCCTCAGTCAGAGCTTGTCTGATCTGTTTGTTTGCATTCGGGAAAAGGAGTCTGTCCCAGACAACTGGGGAGAGTCGGTGATAGTGCCCATTTTCAAAAAAGGGGCTCGTAGTGAGTGTGGCAACCACAGAGGGATCAGCTTGACCCCGGGGGTAACGAGATTGTTGGCGTCACTCGTGCTTCGTCGTCTTAAGATGGCTCGTGAAACACTAATCCGAGAGGAGCAAGCGGGATTCCGGCCTGGTAAGGGTTGCATTGACCAAATCTTTACACTGCGCCAGGTACTAGAACAACGCCATACGTACAAGCGATCCACAATTCTAGTATTCCTGGATTAGGCGAACACAGAGAGAACATCGTATCAGTAATGCTGAAGTACGCCGAATGGTTTGCAGAAATAACCCACCCACGATAGATGAAATGATCGCCATCCGCAGATTGCACTGGCTTGGTTTTGTGCTTCATATACCAGTCGACCGACTTTCTCTGGAGGGCTCTTCTCGCAAAACGCACGTGGAAACCAGCCAGATGTCAAGCTAAGGAAAGGAAGTATGAAAGCTATTGCCAGAAAACTCAGCTGCACTGGTTATTGACGCCTCCCTGGATAGAGATTCCGAGACGATATACATAAGTAGTTAGAAATATTGACAGGCATGGCCCAGTCGCACGATCAATAGCCCGCGTGACTTCAAGCTGCCCCTTTCGACCTCCCAGGTATGAAGTTCACTGTCACTCCTTGATTCACGTGTCAATTATATCGGCTACTGCCTCCAACGCGTAGCTATCCAGCCCTATCTCTTCAGATCATCAGCGAAGGAAATGGTGGCAGCTACAGTCACTATACATGAACGTGCTTTCTACAGCTGATGATGTCCGATCAAAAAGCTGTCTTAATCCGACCGACATGTGTCGTATAATAGCATATTGAGTGTACAGTGACACAAGGGCTCATAGTATGAGAATCTGTAACTTCACTAAGGGGTCCTTTCGGTCAGCCAGCTATAAGCGACGTACCAATGGTGCTTTGATTCCAGCTGCTACAGTTTCTGTCACCGGGAAATGGGAATGCGTGGGAGGCATAGCCAAACACTGGAGATAACGGCATAATTAGGTTGCGTTGTATATTACTCTAATGGAACGGGAAACTGGGCAGCTGCCTGCTGAAGGCGATGCACGAACGCCACTGACTGCGCGGTTGGGCCATGTCTGCCAGTGTCATTAACCACTGATCAGATGGGTCCAGGGGTCCTCATCCAAGGAAGCGACAGTCGTCAACCCAACTGAGTTTACTGATTAGTGTTCTCAAACTTCGTTGCCATGTCATGGACTGTCCACATTTCGGTAGCTTCCATTCAGCACAGGGCTGAGCTAACAGAACTCTGCGAGGCAGATAGTCCTCTGGCATGCGAAGTACAACCCTAACCAGCGACGAATAGGGGTTTCAGTGCACATCTCCCGACAATGAAATAGTGCCGGTTTTGTCGCCTTCGTTTCCCTTTTTTCCTGGATGCAACGTTCCAACCAGATAATTTTCTTTGATACAATTTCTTCTGAGACTGCCAAAAAGACTGAGTGAAGGCATCCCCAGGGACAGGGTGGTCTTAATCATGGAGCGTGGCTACAGTAATCCACCCGAAAAGGTCACCGTCCGTGAAATGCAGCAGTAACACCCATTCAGGAGGGGAGGCAGAAGTTTCATTTCCCTTAATGTTGTCCCTTCAGCGAGATCAATAGAACAGCCCAAAATGCAAAATACGACGACCAAGGCAATGAAGGATGGGCGATCAGATTAGATGTCGAGCACAGTGCAGCCGTTTACTCACAAGATCGATAAGCGATAGTGTTCGACCAATATATACCCTGCATAAGCATACAAAAAATTCGAACAAGATTCTTCTATACAAGAAAATGTTGGTAGCTCAGGTAGCGTAGATAGTCGTTGGTTTGTTCGCTGAGCTGGGCAATTTGATTGCAAACGTTTCATCACCAATCGAGGTGACATCATCAGTGCGTTGTTGGGGAGCGTAGTGGTGCCTAGCGATCGCTATGACGACCATCGGACAAAAGTACTCAGGGTAAAAAAGGACCACGGAAAGCATGCTCATCAGATTGTACAGAGAGCGTTGAGGCCCGGAAGTTAGTATGAAAACGGGCTAACTTACATATTGACAAAAAAGCCTCTAGGGCATGCCGTAATGTGGTAACGCTTGTCCTCCAGTGTGTGGAAGAAAATGTATATCAGATCTCCAAGAAGCCGCCGGGGAGGAGGTGGCGGATTCCAATTGCTATAGTTGAGTTGGCGTACGCATCGTATAGGTTTGCCTTCATGCTCAAGGGGATGTAATGGGCACAACGGAAGATCATGGGGTCCATTATTACAGAACCCGGGAAGAATATACTCCGGAGGAGTGAACTCCATACGGGAATCTATGCGGGACTGGACACTCTTCCGATCTGCGCAATAAAAATTAAAAACATGTTGGAAGGGTCGGTAGTTACTTTTACTTTCGACAAATTGCCAAAGTGGCGACAAAAAGGCGATCAATAAACCATACCAGAAGACGCCATAAGCGGTCTTGACTCAGTATCGCTTGCGCAGCCCACTAAACACAAGCCAAGCGCTAAGTAATCCGGTAACATGTACCCACGGGGATCGATTACGTATCATGTACGGTAGCATTTGCTAATACGTACAAGTAAGCGCGGTCTGCCTCAGATTCTCATACACTTCCCCAAGATTCGGCATTTAGAATTAGCGTACGCCAGCATGGCATTTACTACACGGGGCGGGCAATAAAGCATCTGCATACCATGCGGGAGTACAAGTCGGACCAAACTACAATCGATCGTCTGGATGATTGCAGTGACAAACTGAACGGGCTTGGTGTTTGTGTACGTGAATGCAAATAAGCGTGTGTGAACAACCATAAAAATCAAATGAGAAAAGGAAAGTCACGAAACAAATTAGCGCATGGTAGCCAAACCGAGAGAAATAACGACTGTCTGGTGTTAGTGTCTAATTGCCTCGTATCTATTTACTAAAAGCAAAGCTCAGGGGAAATAGCATTGTGGTTTTTTCGAAAAACACAGCTGTGCAGAAACCACATACCGGCCCTCGTTTTGCGGCATCATGCGAGCTCAGGAAACACCACGCTTAATGCTGGCCTCGTCGACTCTACGAACCTTATGAAGGGCAAGTCACTTCTCTTCTACTCCGGCAGCATACATCAAACGAATAGTTAGTAGCCCCAAGAGATGTAGATTAGGGCTTCTGCTCTAAGAGCCTAGCACACATGCATGCGGATCATACATATATACCAATTGTAGTTCTTAACTATCAAATAATGGTCAGACGTAGATGCCTCAGAAAAAAGATCTGCCTCTCGACTTCCCGTCTAGGCTTGGGCAACCTGGCAGTATCCCAGCCCTCGTACTTCCCTCGGGTGGCATGGTAGCTAGGCAGCGGAGGGGTGTTACAGCTGAACGATTTTATTTTTTAGTCCCAAAACCAGCCCCTAATTATTTGTAAACCAGTTTTTTTAGGTGCGTCCGTTCAGTAAACTCGACTCATTGCTTCCGCCTGATGATCTCTACAAGATCGAAGAATAAGGACGAGTTCGTCATCCAGTGAATTCGATGGACCATTAACGGGTTCACCTGGAGAATCTCGCTGAACCGTAACAATGATCTTCATTAGGCCTGGAGTGAGGATTGTGCCCAGGAGTAGGCATGGTCATTTGGTTGTTGCGGAAACGCGGCAGTTACTTACCGAGATCTCCAGTAATTGTGTTCACGAATGTGAGCGACATCTGTTCACGACCTGCGTAGGCATCACAGGGCTCAACAGAATATAGAAGATCATGTACGTGTCGAACGTGATTCTTGGCTTCACGCACGCTGTAACGTTCTAAACAGAAGTTGAGAACAAAAGGTCGGTTACCTTCAACTACTCTAATCTCGGCACCATCACTTAGGCCTTCAACTGATTTAAGTTCTGCAAACATATCTAGTGTTTGGCCATTCAGTACAAGTGAGAAGCAGGTGCAGTTGCAGGTTTCTTCACGGTCCATAAGAACGCGGTGGATTTCCTGAACTAGCTCAAACGAGCTAACCTAAAAGAATCTGAATTTTCATCAAACAACGCTATACCTGTAATTCGAATGGTTCAGAATGTGTTGGAATAATCTTAATCGTGAAGGGTACATCCTCAATAGTTTCTGGATCCTGTTTCTCAGAAACTCCATCCCGAACATCTGTCGTTACGGCAGCATTCGACAAATTGGACCCGGAATTCTGTGTTTCTTCATTCAATTCCGTCATCATAAGCAACAGCACAGTTGATTCACCCAAAAGTCACACCCAAGCAGGTGATTGGTTCGAAAAGGGTCACTTGACAGAGTCAGAGCGTCACGTGGGCAGTGAGCACCCCAACGGTCGCAGGCTCGTTGGATCGACTACGCCATTAACCAATAGACAACCGTGGTCTGATGGAGTGTTAGGGTTAGTTGTTGGAATGTGGGAGCGTCAGCCCCGATTCAAATCCCTGCTCCGTTGCTCGACTTGTTTCCGGTTCCTTATTCACAATAAAAGATGGATATTTTCCTGCGAGTAACCTTGTGCTGACTTCATTCGATATTCGTAAGAGACTGGTAAACCGCAGGCAGCAGCAGGAAACTAAAGTGTCAAAACAACACATTTTCAGTTGCGCCAGCAGTAATTACCAGCACCTGTGTGAGAGCAGTTGTACGTGGTTCCTAGCCAGGATGGTGAACATATCAGATTTAAGGTATACAGCTAACTTTATTTGTCGAAATCCGAAACCGAAGTATTTATACTTACTGCCACAACTATCAGAAAAATTACCGTAGCAAACAAATTAAGGAGACTCAATGATATATCAGATTAACAATGACAAGAAATACAAGCATGGTTTTTTTTACAACTGCTAGTGCCTCGAACAAGGTGCGCTGAAGTATGCCCTGAAAATATTCTAGACTGTTTACTAGCATTTTATCGCCCAAATGACACTTGCTGACCACAACGAGCATTTGGTTCTTCTTAAAAACGGTCTAAACTTCAACTCGATTTGAGAGCGCGCACTTCTTGCTCCGGAGACAAGTTAGCCAATCAGAATGCAGACTTGTGTGTGAACCTGATGCCTGGAGTGCGTGCGTAAAGGACCTTGTAGACTGAATCATGCGCCGATGGCTTTAGTATGAGTTCGAATGTGCGCTTGTGCTGTACGGATGCCCGATATTCAAAGGATGAAATGAGAGTTCATCCTATAAGGTTAAATAGACAATATTTTTTTACTTGGACAATTCTGATGACAGAATATATTCAAGGAATCATGGATTGATACACAGGATCAGGGCCTTCGCCCAAGATTTCCGAGTTGGGTTTGTTTTTGTCGTTCACCAGATTCCTGCGATGAACATGATTGATGCTCTGTTCATTGCTGTATTCATCATTCTCTTGTTTTAATATTCCAAGTGCTGTACACACACATCAATTTGAATACACACGTGCTACTTTTACGTCGTGCTGAATTCTGAATTCCTAGTTCGTTTGGATATACCGAAATAAGTGCTCAACTTAATTATCACATTTTGACGTCGCGATTGAAACAATTCATCACGCCTGCCGACATGGAACCATTAAATGTTAATTCAACTGCGCAAGATGTAGAGGTTTATTTGGAACGGTTTGACATATGGTGTCTTACAAAATCCGAAATGGATGATAAGGAACTCACGGCATATTTTCTACATTTTGTTGGCAAGGAGGCATATACGTTGATCAAGAATTTAGTATGTCCTGAATCACCAATCGATATTTCCTATAATACATTGAAGAAAAATTTCTGCAACACTTCAAACCGATTAACTTCGTAGCAGCCGAAAGACCTAGGTTCAATTTGTTGACCCGCTCCCATTCTCAGTCGGTTCGGGATTTTGTATTGCAGTTACAGACACAGGCAGCCAACTGTGACTACGGTGCCCAGTTAGAAGACGAACTGCGTGATAGACTCATTGCTGGTATTCAATTGCCCGAATTACACAAGAAGCTGCTGCTCTGTCCAGATCAAAAATTTCTAACTATTCGGAAAATATGCGAGCAGTATGAAGATGTGAAGCAGGTAACGAAGACTGACGAAGCAGTGTTGTTGAATTATTCTAGAAGAAGTAATTCAAGGATGCAAACGGACAAATTCAAACCTAGAACACATTTTTGTGCTCCAAATTCATCAATACGTCACTCCACAGATCGTAATTCCAATTCAGAGGTTCAAAAATTTGGGAAATGTGAATCTTGTGGACGAAATCATTCCAGATATTCATGCCCTCAAGGGCAAGCGAAGTGTTGTATCTGCGGGAAAACGGGACACATTCAACGTGTCTGTAAGTCCAAAAAATGTGTCACTTAACTTCTGATCCAAATACTGACGCGAAAGCATTATCTGAAGACGTTTCTAATCTTTCCTTGTCTATTTCGCCCCAAAATTCGTCACGCGTTTTTAAAACTTTTATATCCGCTTCTGGTCAAAAACATGATTTCATTGTTGACACTGGTAGTGTTGAGTCCATTATTCCACAGTCAGCTCTAACTTCATTTTACCCCAGTGTTGTGATAGAGCCTACAGATGGCATTACCCGCGGTATCACTGGACATTCTGTACCTCTAGTTGGTAGTTGCAAGATTCTTGTGACATTGCCCCAAGGTACCCCCATCATTGTAATTTTTTAATTTCAATCCCGGGACCATCGATTATCGGACTCAAAGTTTTGCGCTCACTGCGAACTTGTATCACCTCACTGACGCCCGTGAGTGAGAATGAACTCAAACAACTGATTCTTAGATGTTCTCAGGCTACAGGTGGCATTCAAAAACCTAAGGTGAAACTCGAAACTACAGGAGATCCTATATTTATCGAGACACGAATTATTCCATCTGGCTTACGTGAACCTGTTTGCTAAGCGTTAAATTCAGCGTGTGAGAAGGGAATACTGCCTCATGTTGAACCAGCAAATTGAGCAACTCCAATAGTTACCCCACTAAAGGCCAATGGTATTATTCCGAGAATCTGTGGAGACTACCGGCTAACGTTAAATACGTGGTTGCTACAACCCACGTGTACTACAGAAGAGCCAGAAGATATACTGTATCGTTTATCAGGTACAAGTACGTCTTCAAAAATTGATCTAAAAGACGCCTATCTTGAAATACCACTGGAAGTGGCCTCTAGTAATCTTACTGTGATCGACACACCTTTTGGGTTATTCCGATACAATTTCTTTCCCTTTGGTCGAAATGCCTCACCAGTTGTGTTTCAAAAGATTATGAATACTATTACAAGAGATTTGGAAGGTGTTGAGACGTACCAAGGTGATGTCTTAGTGCACGCTGCTGATAGGGCTATCCACGATATGCGTATATTGTCCTTATTAAAGCGATTTTCCGAGTTCAGTGTAACCAGTCATCCTGGTAAACGCACTTTTTCAGTTCCAGTACTTTCACGTCTTGGCTACATTGTGTATGTGACGTGGCTGGACACAGCAAGAGCGACTCAAGTTCTTGCATTCTACTCTCGCCGCAAAGGTTTATCCATTACTCCGGATGGTATGTTGTGCTTTGAGGATAGAGTTATCGTTCCACGGACTCAGCGAGCGGCCTTTCTTGCAAATTTGCACTCTGGTCATCTGGGTGTTGATAGAATGAAATCTCTTGCACGCTTGTCATGCTGCTGGCCGGAACTAGGTGCTGACATCAAGTATACTGCTGAAAATTGTGCTATATGTACACACAAGATTCACAGCAAATCTTCACAGTGGTATCCGTGGCCAGTTACTTGTGCAAAATTTCAATGAGTTCACGCCGACTACTGCGATCCTTTTCACGGTAAATTCTATGTTTTGCTTGTTGGTAACGTATATTCAAGTTGGTCTGAAGTTTTTCCAACTACTTCTCCAAGTGCTGAATTCACATAACAAGCTTTGAGGAAAGTATCCAGCCTCGAGGGTGTACCAGCTGCTTTGGTCACTGATATCGCACACACTTTTCTGCAAAGTCCCTGGAGTAATGGCTAAAAGGCCTTGAATATCGGCATCCGTTTATTGATCCACGACATCCCTAGTCGAATGGGCTTGCTGAGATTTTTGCGCGAACACTGAAATCTGTCACTGCTTCATTCTGTCCTACTTCTTTTTTTGGATTTAGACAGCGGACTTGATAATTTTCTGATGCAATACAGGAATGACGTTCATTCAGTTACTGGGAAGAGTCCCGCGATCCTTTTTAAATCTCGCTTGATGCGTACGAGTCTTGACTGTGCCAAAACGACTGATGTTACGTTTTTCAAGAGAAATGATTTATGGCCTGTGACAGGAATAATACTTTCATCAAATGACAAACGCATGTTCACAACTCTCGACTTGGATGATCTCTCTTGTCACCGAGGGCACATTGATCAGGTTGAGTTCAGTACAAGAGTTCAATCTGTTAACGGCAAGTCTGCTGTTTCAAATACTAATAAATCTTTTGTAGATGATCTTATTGCATCAGAACAAAGTGTAATCTCTGAAGAACGTGCTACCTGCAAAGAACCTGAAGTTTTCAGTCCGAGAAGATCCGAAAGATTACGATCAGGAACACCACTTAACTATAAACATCCACTCGCTCAATCAAGGTGTGACAAATTTGATGAACACGATTGATGCACTACTCACTGCTCTATTCATTAATGTCTTGCTTTAATATTCCAAGTGCTGTACACACGCAGTACTTCGAAAACATGCGTACTACTTGTTACGCCGTGCTAAATTCTGAATTTCTTGCTCGTTTGGCTATACCAATATACGTGTTGAACCCAATTAGTACATTTCCGTTAACCTGAAAGAAACAAGCGAAAAATGCGTGTAGCATTGCTCTTAAAGTACATAGCGAGGAGCAATAAGCTTGCCAGCGCGTAGACTCGCATAAGAAGTGTCCAATAGTGATATGAAATAAATACTAGAAGGAGCGTGGACGACCACTGAAGGAGGGTTATTCGGCGCATCAACTAACCGAAACGGGAGCAAGTTTTACCCAATAAATATGGGAGTTCTGAGCTTGAAGATCTTCTTACCATGCTCCCGTCGTGTGTTAGCTGGATCAACGCTGAAAAAACTGCTGATCAAACTCTATTCAGACGGGGCGTATGTAAGTATTAGGTCCCGTCGGAGGCGACGATTCGCCAGGGGAAAGGGGTCGAGCTCCGCGGGACACTTTTCATAGTCCACGGATTTATGGCCGGCAACAATTTTCGTAGCAGCTCGCTGAACACGCTCGATGTGGGTTACGTCCTTCTTGCCTCCTAAGTAGACAGCCTGATTGGCATATTCAGGAAGCGGTCTGACGTAAGCCCCATAGAGTACCTGGAAGTCCATGCGAGTAACATGTGGAAGGTGCGCCGAATAATCTGTAGAACGATGCATGCCTTTTGAGACAATTTTTCATGGTGCAGTGAAAAGTGCATGTTTGAAGAGAGCCAGATACCTGAATCCTTTTTGGAATATATTCTAGTAATGTTTTCTGATTCATTCTCAGCATGCACGACAGAGGCTTTCGCTGAGTCTCCTCCATAATGCAAAAGGACGCACTTTTTGTCGTTCACAGGAAGGTGTCAGTCCAACGACCACTGCTTTGCAGCGCCTGCATCCATTTGGAGGGCACTGGCATTTGAATTTCAGGGTTTCAGGTCCACAAAAAGTAGACATAGACTTGAAAGAATGCCTGTAAGGTCGTTGCCGTTGGCCAAAAACATAAGTGGTCCCAAAATGGAGCCTTGAGTAACCCCCTCGGAGACGGCCGCCGCAGAACAGTAGGTGGAGCCTGCCTTCACTTGGAATGTTCTGTCCGAAAAGAAAGCCTTAATCCAGCCTAAAATTTACCAGTGAATCGCATGATATTCAAGTTTGTGGGTGAGTGGTGTTGAGTGGGACCAAATAGAATGCCCTTGAGAGGTCGAAAGATATGGTATCCGATATGAGTCGTCCGTCCTAAGCTTGGGTTAAGCTGTCCATAAATACGAGCGTGTTCGTCAGGCAACAATAATTTGGGATAACCAGTTGCTGGTACTGACGTGATTCATGGTAGCGTGCTTCAGAAGGTGTTTTGTTACCTTGCACGTTACGCTAGTGAGGCTAATAGGCCTATAGCTGTCGGGTGATAGTCGGTTGCCAGTTTTGTAGATTGGCGTGACGATCGCTTCCTTCCAAGCAGAGAGCAGATTGCTTTCGTGGAGCGACTGAAGAAACAGCAGGTGTAAGTGTCGTTTCTTTCAGGATGCTTGGATAGACATTGTGCGGCTCCAGCGCGCTGAATGAACTTGTTGTGTTCAAGCGTTGATGGATGTTTTCGACCGTGAAGACCAAGCTGATTAGAGGCCGTTTGTAGTTACGTCTTAACAAAATTGGATGTGACAAATTCTCTGGCTGGCGTAATGTTTCGTGTGGGCTTCAGATACCACTGGGTCACTCGTGTGTTCCCCGTTTCTGTCCCTCAAGGAGAAGTCTGTTGGCTTGTTCTTCCAGGGGTGTCTCATGTAATTAATTAGCACATTTTTGTTTGTTCGAGCAAGGTCGATTATCGTGGCTTGTTCACTTGCATTCCACCGGCGGATTTTTTATTTACGGCGGTTCCGCATTTTACGAAATGCGAACGCATCTCCCGTGTCACCTGTAGTTACCTTCTTGAAAAATAGTTGTGACATCTTTTCCAGAAGACGCCAAATCCTTTTAGGCAGCTTTTGGCCCATCCGACCGCGCGCTGGTTTTTGGGGCGAATACCGCCTCAGACTTGTGAATTTTCTGGACACTGGTTCCGCATGGCTCTTCTGGGACGACATGTTGAGTTCAAGTGCTCTGTTGAGTGACTTTAGTCAGCGCGGATGAAAAATGCCCATTCGATCCGACTCCAAAGCTCCATCCAGAGCGCCTTGGGAGCGTTAGAATGAGAGAGCAAGAGATGTGTGAAGCAGTGACTGGAGGAAAGTTGCTCAAGGTTTGTATGGGAACATGGTCATCTTCCGGTGGACATGGAGGACTACGTTATACCACCCGAGAAGAAGAGAATGGGTCCCACGCTGCGGGAATTGAATCCACAATGCACCACAAAAGGCGCGGAGGTGGTTTTAGAAGGAAAAATCGGGATGGGAAAGGCCGACTGTAAGTATAATTAAATTTCACCTGCCCTCCCGGGTTTCGAGTAACTGCGATCATGGATGGCCGTTGAAGGCAAGCTGACTGTTCAATATCGCGCAGTTTGTTGAAAATACTGAGGAAGTTCGTTGGCAAGCACTTCAACACCATCTCTGACGCGTTGGAATGTGGGGATCCGAGAGGTGTGCTGCCAGAGAGGTTAGCAGATTTAATGGTACTACGCCGGGTTTGAGTACAAGGCTCCAAAGAAGGCTCTGTGGTGTACTATTCTACTTCCTGCCTTGGTAATCCAGGGAACTGCTCTTCGTTTTCAGCTGGATTTCCCCCCTGTAATCCCGCGAATCCTTCATCTTTGGGCGATGTAGCCCCCATGGTTGAAAACTTTGATGATCACTGCTTTTAGCTTATACAGCACCGTTTTTTTGAACGCCTGGATTCGTTGTCGTTCAAAGATTTGGGCTGAATAGGCCGCCCTTTGTTTTTTGGGGATTTCGGGCGTGGTTTGGCCGCCAAGGTGTCTCCGCGAGGCCCTGTCGTATCGCGTGTGTGTTGGATGGGACCACCAAGGGTTGGTCTATTTGGTGGCACTCCCAAAAGGCTCGTTTTCCCGGAGAACTTCACCTTGAATCCAGCAAACATGTTTTTATTGGGCGGAGTTTATGTGGCTTGTTTGACCGCCGTCGCCTTCTTTTTGTTTGTGTGGACGCCCATGTTGCCCGGAATTAGCGTGGCCAAATCGGTGTACGTAGGATTTTCCGGTGCACCGTTGTCGGGTTTGCGGCTTTGGCTACTAAGAGTATGGGTAACAACTAAGTCTACAGTCAGAAGGGCCACTTTGACGGAGTTGAGCAGGAGGCTGGAAGTTTCGCATTTTCAGTGGTTGTGGGGCTATCACGGCCGTCCCCGACATCCAGATCAGCACTTGTGGCTGATTTGTCGGTGGGCTTTGATGCTTGTTTCTGTACAGCTGATCCAATCCAGCTTAGCATTTGTAAATTGGATGTGGAGTCCTCCACTGCGCTTTTATCGTCGTTGAGGAATTAAGTGACGATAATTCCACATATGTTGAACGCTGTGTCCTCGCCATGCTTGCCTTACCCTGAGCACCATTGTTGTCGGTAGTAGAGTGTTCTGCGGTGATTTACTAGGGACTGCAATATGGAGTAGCGGTCGGTCGCATCGGCGTAATTTTAAGAGCACAAGAATCTATAACTACCATAAAGTTTGTCATAAGTTTAGGGTTGGCTGATCTGTCGCCAAGTTAAAGCTTGCTTCGCACTTCCCCTCGAGGACCGCCGTGACCCAGTTTTCGCGCCTCAAGTGGGTGATCCTTGGATACGTGCTTAATCTTGGGGAAAGCCTTTCCAATACTTAGGTAATCTGTGCGGCAGTTGGGGAAGAATGTGTAACTGAAAGCCCAAAAGTCCGCTTGCTTCTCTCCCCAAGTAACCATTCTGCGTGAAGCGATTCGTATTCAAGCTCTGCGGTGACAATTCCAGCTTTATTGACGTTTTTTCTGGAGAACCACCCCCAGATGATCAGCCAGATTTTCTTATGCACCTGTCCACAGGAGACTCGTAGCGGTCTTGATTGTGACACCAGAGTGCGGGATACCATTTTTCGCAGCCAAAATAACCGGATAACACTAGGCACTTGTTTATGGGAGAATGTTCGTTGTCGACTTTCGTATAGGCCAGTTTTTTCTTAGTGTTTGTTTTTATGGAGCTTTGGAAGGTGGTAACATTTTTCCTGTAAGTAACGGAACATTGACGCTAGTCTTTCAGACTCGGTTTAGTTTTTGACAGCTGTCTTTGTAGTTGTGGGATGCACAGAACCCTAAGCTGGAGGCAGCTGGCGCAGACAAAGTGGTCAGGAGAGTTAGACAACTGGATTATCCGGTCGTCCTGCGAACCGGTACTGTTAATTGCGTGACGTAATTAATTGTGTTTCCCTATTCCTCAGACTAATTCATTACCCGTCCGGTGACTGCTCAAGTTTCAAGACTGAACTAGTCTATTTTATACAAATTCGATTATGTAATAACTGTATTTCTATATTAACCGTTTTCATGACTCGATTTACTCACATTCATTTCTGGGTTTGTTGTTGAACGTTTTATCCCACTGAACTGCACGACATTTTTCCCGATTAATTTGTCCAATAGCACGTTGCCCTCTCCGTGCCATCCTGTGTTGCTAACTGCCCAAGGTTCAATCTAGCATTAAGCTTTCCTTTAATTCTGCTCATTATTTACTGTTAATTTCTCATAGAACCACGGCCTACCTATCTGTACTGTCTGCCTACGTCTAATTCAATATATTGTTTGCTGTCCAATTGCGAGTACTAAAGAAACGCAGGTGAATCCCGTAGAATTCGGTTTTGCCGCAATCATTACTGACTGTCCGTCGTTGAATTAAACTACACGTTGCCTGTCAGATATAACACCTAGATCGTGCGTTTAGGCTAATTAACCAATTCCTTGCTTTAAGATCGCAACCTTAGCATAGAATCTTACAAAGGTTGCTAGAAATACCATCTAAAGATCAATGTTCGGCTATATTAAGGCACGTGATGTCTTTGTCTCGATTGCGTTCTCCGTCTCGTGCATCCGCCAGTGGCGGACTTCATAAGCAAGAATTGACTAAAGAACCGGCTCTGACCCGTATAAAGAATAAAAGGTCAGAGTTAGAGGCAGATGCTGCGAAAATAATTAAGGAATATCACGCCAGTATTAAACAGGAGAAGAAAAAATTAGATGAAACTGCTCGATCGATGAATTCTAGGGTTTTGGAAGGTTTTTCCTGTCCTGCAAGAAATGAACAATTTAATGCCGCAAAAAGATATGTAAATTCCTTACCTGTTTTACCAGAGGGGTGATGAATACAACAGTTAGGTGAACCTTGATAAATATAGATACAATGCGAAAAGTGGAATGAGCCAAAAAGCGAATTATCGTTTGAGGACAACTGTCGAGAGCTCCCGAGGACGCGGGACGTGTCTTCTCTGCAGTATAGCTGCTACACATGTTCCGTATTTATCCGTGGAGACTTGTGGAACTCGGTTGACTTCCTGTCCAGGGCGCACACCTGTGGGTATTGGGCCGAGTTGTATGCCTATTTGTTGTGTGGAGTGTGAAGTGTCCCTTCGTGTTTGATGTTTGCACGAACCTGAATACAACTTGACCTGATGTGTTGAAGTTCGTAAGCCTGGCGCGTGACGCAGGTGGTAGCCGCGTAAACAAAAATGGATGGGAAGTTGTAGTGTACACGTTGTCGGCCAAGGTTGCAAGTAGGACAGGAATTGTCACGTGGTTTCGGTGTTTGTGGCGCGTTATCTAAGGAGTGACCGCTACAAATACTCTCCCCTTAGCGAAGGAGAAAGTAAGTGCTGATGAAATGGTAGGTGATGCTAACCTGGGACGAAATGGTCCGGACAGTGGACGTGTCTTCCAGAGCGGGTGATGCGTTGATTATCTAAGTGAGTGGCAGGCGGGGGCAGGTGGAGACGTAGGAGGATGTGGTAAATTTGCATTACTGATCGGAGTGTTTACAGTCGGTGTAGGAGTACTGGATTCCATAAGATCAGTGTATGCCGGTTTAAGGCGGTCAATGGATACGGTAACAGGTTTGTCAAGTAGTTGGGCAGTGAAGTGTTTTTCGGAACGAGAAAGAACAAAAAAGGACCGTCGTACGGAGATCGTAAAAGCGGTTGATAATGATAATGTTTATTCCCAACTTGTGGGTGGCATTGGTGTCCAAGTTTCCGGGGTCGGCTTTGTTCTTGTCGTTCAGCGGCTGTCGTACCCCTGAAAGGCACAAGCGAAAAAAGGTGGAGCACTGCTCTTTAAGTTCTCACCGCGGGGCAGTATGTTTGCCAGCACGAGGACTCGCATAAGAAAGTGTCTAATAGTGCTTTGAACTGGGTTCCAGAAGGAGCGTGGACAACCGTGGGAGGAAGGTTATTCCACACAGCTACTAAACGAAATGAGAAAAAATTTTGCCTAATAAAAGTGAGGTTGAAAATCTTCTTACCATGACACCACCGTGTGTTTGCTGGCTCAACGGTGGAAAACCTGTTGGCCAAACCTTGTTCAAACAGGGCATAATTAAGAATTAGGTCTCCTCGGAGGCGACGATACTCGAGGAAAAAGAGGGTAAGCGCTACGAGTCGCATTTCGTAGTCCTTGTCAAACGAAGTGAAGGATGAAAACAGGACAGCCGCCAGTTTCTCAAAAAAAGCATCTGAAGCCAAACCCACAACTTGCCTAGTGATAGCAGTGCAATGATAGAACTGAATGCATGCCAAAAATTGTGAAGCGAGATTAATTAAAACAAATTACAACAAAAATATGGTAGAGTAGGCTGGTTTTTGGCTTGAGCAAAAAAGCATATGCGATATTTTTAAGCAGAATTTTTCATTAGAAGCTACTGTTTTGGGGCAAATTGCATATCTCGGATAGGGATCAGTCTTGTTTCTTGGAAACTACATCAAAACCGTCTTAATACTCACATTCAGACTCTACGGCTGCCGATAGGCCTGGCTGGCGCGTGATTGGTCAGTAAAACGGGCAGTTTGCCCATGTGTTTGGTCGAAAGCATGGACCCAACGGCCAATCAAGTCTGTTGGGCCATGGTTACTGGTATTGTTTCCAGTGGGCATCCGAATTTCCTTAATATCGCCGTTACGTACACTTTGAGTACCACACGCTGTATTTGGGTTTTTGCGGTTAATACAGTGTATATGCTTTTAATAACTCTTCTACGCGAAACACCAGCCTGGGGGAGTCATATTCGGGACTGACCATTAATACATTTGGCACACAGGAACTTACGATGCCTGTCTAATTTAATTTAATTTGTTCAGCTGTAGCACCCTTTCGGTGTCTAACTGCCATGCCAAGAGAAGCACGAGGGCTGGGGTACTGCCAGGTTACCCAAGCCTAGACAGGGGGAGTCGAGAGGCAAAGGTCGGGTTCGAACCACGAACCTTCCGGTCAGTAAATTCGCGCTCTAACCACTGAGCCATCTCGCCCTGCACCGATAGTTGGTACAACAACAACAACGGCAGTTTTGAGGAGGATAACTGACGACGATCGAGTAACATACCCAGAAACTACGTGTCCAAACAGCACCGGGCAATACCGGCATTATGTATCTCTAACTGATGCAGCTGCGGCCTCAATCATGGATTTCAGATTTGACTTACTTTCTCGTCACCTTTTGACGCCTGTTCAAGGGGTACGAAGAAATGTTCAAAGCTGCTTTTTCAAAGTGCGATAATGGAAAGTTAGCTTACTGCTACCAAAACTAGGCACACCAGAACATGAAGGGTACTCATACTTCATTGTCTCCAGGCCTGAGGTGGCTCAATGTTCAAGGCGCAGATTTACTGTCCGGGAGCTGTTTGAGTAAACTCAGTCCTGGCATCTCGACTGCTCATCACCACAAAATGGCAACGCCTCATCGACTTAACGCACGAGACTGCTATGATCGGTCAGTCACCTGCCACTTCCAGCAATTGTCTATACGGCCAGTTTCACCGTCCCATGGATGTTCGAGGACAAGGCCGGTCGAAAACGAAACAAACCTCCCACAATTTGCTGGCATTGCGGTGAGTGGTACTTCGCTCGTTATTGGCGGTTCAGTCGTCAAATATGTGCCAGGTGCAGTTTCCGTGGCCAAAAAGAAGATATGTGCCGATCCCAGAAGCTACAACCGCCGTCACGCCACAGTGCAGCTCATAAGTGGCGGTCCAACGCAGTGACGGTGAGATTCAAAGTTGAATTCTATTGCAGAAGGAATTTTGACGGTGCGTATCATCAACATCCTAGTTCATCCGTTTACAGCCCGATAGGGTTCCGACATGACGCTATTCAGTGAATAAACGTACTGACGAATTGGCAAGCTTCAGATGAAGCGGACTGGACCTCGGGCGATGATTCTTGGATAAGCTGAAATTGGCTAGCGGGGTTGATTACTTCAAAACTTTCAATGGCCCAATGGCTCAAATCACGTGCGGCCTCGTGTCATGCCCCAAAACTGATATCTTTCAATTGTATTGGATTGATAAACTGAAACAGTGAGAAAGGCTGACTAATTCTACGTGCACCAGGAGTGACCCTACACAAACTCACGTCTTCAGGCGTTCATTCGAGGACCCCCTGGAACACTATGCACCCGTATTTACTGACGTGCTTGAGTGTTGCACAGGGCATCTGACGATCTCCCCGCTCTCGGACCAGTTTTAGGCCGGATCGGGCAGTACCGTTTGCCGCTCCTTGCTATTTTTCACTCGGAGGGAATTCAGGTGTACACCGCTAGCTGTCTTCACTGATGGGTCACTGATTCTAGCATATCAATCCCTCACCATCAGACTGGGCCTCACAGTGGTCTGACAGTTAGTGCACGTCCATGTACCCACTGAGCTATACTGGGGGTTGTCCGTGGGACACCCATAGTCTCATATCAGTTTGGTCAATGGTCGGACGATCACGGTATCCTGGTCCACCAGGTTGGGGCTTGGTACATGTGTGATGACTTTTTCTGTACAAAATTGACATGTACTTCCATATCCAGCCGAATACCTCTGCCTTGCGGTCAGACTTTTGAGCCAACCGCTATGGTTGAGGACCCTAACCGTCATCCTGTCTAGGTATGGGTGCCCTGACAGCATCCCGGCCCACTTAAAGCCATGAATTTCACACATACAAATAAACTCATGCTACGTCGGCCGTCGCGTGGTGCCATCAGCCGGGTTGCCTTACTCTCTGCATACTTTAGGGTGGGTAAGCGAAAACAAGCGACTGCTGACGTCTTCCTTCTTTCTCTTTCACATACTTCTTCCCCTTCTACCACCTCATTACTAACTCTCTCCTTGTAGGTCCAGTACTTAAGACTGACGACTCCTGCATCGGTTTTGCAAGCAACATCTGCGCTCCATCCGGCATCTCCAAATCAATTTTCGAGTTTCGACGCCCAGTCTATATGGCTTCCTTCAATGTCCGCACTCTGAAGCAAGCAGGACAACAAGCTGCTCTTGCTCTCACACTGGACTCGATTGGAATTGATGTGTGCTATGTATCAGAAACAAGAATTCAGGATTCAAGCACAGTGGTTGAGCTGACCGCCCCATCACTCTCTACTCGCTTTCGGCTGCGCACCTCTGGCGATCGAGAGGCTGCTGCGGAAGGACGTGCAGAGGTTGGTATCGTCCTGAGTCACCGGGCGGAAGGATATTTGCTTGACTGGATACCCGTTGATAGTCGCCTATGCCCGGTTCGTCTGACAACGTCTGTGAAGGAGTCTTACAAGGAGGAAGTTGATCTCTGTCTTGTCGTGTCTGCTTTTAGTCTGACTGCTTTTAGACCTGACACATCAAAGACAAGTTTTATGATGCCCTGAATGCCCCGCTGCGGCAAGCTAAAAGCTCAGATATCGTTGTGGTTGCCGGAGATCTGAATCCACAAGTGGGAAGACTTGGCGCATCTGAGACTCATTTAGGTGGTTGACATGGGCTGGACTCGGTACGTACGGTCAGTGATGAACGATTGCTTTAGCTTTGTGCTGACCGCAGGCTTTTTTAATGCAGTACTAACTTCCGAAATAGCCGAAGTCCGAGGGCCATACGGTGTTCTCCATCGGCGGGCCGGCCACGAACTCAGATCGATCACATCGCCACCAATTATCGATGGCGCGGATCAATAGCTGATTGCCGGTCGTGTTGGAACACATTTGTGGATTCTGACCACGCACTCGTCCGGAGTCGCTTCTCCCTTCGTTTTCCAAGGCCGCGTAAGGTGCGAAAAAATCGCGTGGCAACCTAAAGACTGGCAGATCCAGAACTTACCAGAATCATCTTCCAGAGTCTCTTCCAAATGCTCCACCATAAGATATGAATTCATATTGGGACGAGATCTCTACCTCTTTGCACAGTGCTGGGAGTTTTGCTTGTTGCATGGCGCTACCAGGCTCATTCAAGCACTGGATATCAGACCGAACAGTGGCACTGCTTAAATCTCGGAGTAATATCCCAGCCGGCCCCGAACATAACTTGACGCGACGACTTATCAGATGTCAAGTGAAAGTGAGCGTGTGCGCCGACCTTTAAGTCTGGTGGACACAAAGTCAAGGAATTGGCAGAGGTCCAGAAAGCCGGCAATGCCCGGAAATTATTTCAGTTGATCCGCGGGACCGGTCGCCGGAAACCATCTGTGGGCGAAACCATCAGGGATCAGAAGGGAGTGGCCATCTTGAATACAGAAAAGCGCCTCAACCGGTTGGCCGAATGCTTCGAACAACAATTATCGTGGCCACCAAGTGCCACTCATCTGGAGCCCACAGTTGACGTAGAACCCTGGAAGGTGAACGTGGAACCCCCTACGACCTCGAAGGTTCATGATTGCATATGTTCTCTCAAACCTCATTGAGCTCCTGGCCCGGATAACCTCCCACCCGCATTGTTCGAAGATGGGGTGAAATCCTCAATCAGTGCTTGTCTGATCTATTTGCCTGCATTTGGGGAAAGGAGACTGTCACAGACAACTGGGGGGAGTCGGTGATGGTACCCATTTTTAAAAAAGGGACTCGTAGTGAGTGTGGTAACCACAGGGGTATCAGTATGACCCCGGTTGTAACGAAACTGCTGGCGTCACTTGTGCTTCGTCACCTTATGGTGGCTCGTGAGACATTAACTCGAGAGCAGCAATCATACTCATCATCATTATCGACAGCATGACATCAGTGTTCAACACCGATTCTTCACTGCCGTACAACCATGATGTATTTGAAAGCCTTATTGTGAGGGAAAGAATAAAGATGGACGGAGAGAGACTTGGTGCTAGCTTAATGCAATCATTCCGAGGTGCCTACACCTCCAGACACTTATTCAGGCAATCTGGATGGAAACTGGCAACAAGAACGCCACTGAGATCGGTTGGCAGCCATATCTTGCAGTGTCTCCAACCAGGCGCAGTGGGGATCGAGAGCAGCAGGCGGGGTTCCGGCCTGGTAGGTATTGCGTTGACCAAATCTTTACACTGCGCCAGGTGCTAGAACAACGCCATGCGTACAAGTGACCCACAATTCTAGTGTTCCTGGATTTCCAAGGCGAATTCGACTCGGTTGACCGGTCTGTTCTTCTTGACACACTTGCCCACCAAGGAATGCCCCGGAAGTTTGTGAACACAACACGTTTTGTATTCTCATACTTCCGGATGTGTGAGAATATACGGAGAGCTCTCCAAAAGATTCCGTACACAAAGTGGTGTCCGTCAATGGTGCGCACTTTCTCCATTCTTATTTACTTTCGTGATCGATAAGATAATGAGACGAACGCTGGAAGTTCTTCAAAACCCCGGTGTTCAAATAACCTGTGACGAAAACCTTGTCGATCGGGAATATGCAGACGACATCGTTCTCCTCTTCGAGGAGAAAAAGAAGGCACAGGTGTTTTTGGATGAACTGACGAAAGTCTTCCCGTCTTTTGGTGTGCACTTTGTACCCACAAAGGTCATGCTCGTGGACATGCAGTCACTGAGCTCCCCACTTAGAATCCAGGGGGAGGCACTGGAAGCTGTGGAACGTTTTACGTACCTTGTAAGTTGTATTAGTTCTGACTGTAGTGTGACAGATGAGGTCAATTCATGAATCTGCAAGACTCGGGTCGCGTTTACTAATTTGAAACACATGGCGTCAAAGCGGTATATCCCTGACTCTCAAGGGACGTGTGTATCAGGCTGCAGTGCGGGCTGTTTTGTTGTATGGCTGTGAGACTTGGCATTTTCGAGTAACGGAACTGAGACCTCTTCAGGTGTTCGACAATTGTTGTCTCGGGACCATAGCTCGTGTGGGTTGGTGTCGGAGAATCCGTAATGAGACAGTCAGAAAGCGAGTTTTCGGTTGTTCAACGGGTACTTCTAGTGTCTAGTGCCAGAAGCTGCCTAGGTTAGGCCATGTATTGCGTGTGCCGAACCATCGTTTGCCGAAGAGAGTGCTGTTTTCCGTGCTCAATTCAGAGTGGCGGAAGCAGAGAGGTGGCCTGTCCTTGACTTGGCAGAGGGATTACGAAGCATTTAAGTGCTGTCGGGGCTACTCGCCTTCCGGGATGAGGACCGCGTGATTTTCACTGTGCCTGGTTGGAGACGCTGCAAGATGTGGCTTCCAACCGATGTCATTGGCGATCTTGTTGTCAGTTTGTATCCAGATTGCCTGAATGAGTGTCTGGAGGTGTAGACACCTCGGAATGATTGTAGTAACGTAGCACTAAGTCCCTTCCCTGCCTACCTTTATTATTTTCTTCACAATAATGCTTCCAAATAAATCATGGTTGTACGGCAGGGAAGCGTCTGTGTTGAACACTCATTTCATGCTGTTCATGATGATGATGTGAGTCGTCCTCAGGTTTTTGACGACCGATGGCTCAGGATCGCCGCTGGTGTCGGATGGCGTCAACAGATTCTTAAAGAGTTAGTTAGAAAATGGGTATTTGGTTCTGACGCAGGAATGTCGGTCGCGGAAAACATCCAGCACCATAGCTACAGTGGTTTGGCATATGCTACATATCCCGGAACATCGTCTGTCGAGACGGGTTTTGTTATCTGTGCGTCTTTCACAATAGCGGAAACCGCGAGGTGGTAGAAGGTTATGAAAGAGTTTACGTTGAGTTTGGGTGTTGTTGGTGCAGTACGCCTTCCAAGATGGGGTCTGTGTGACCCTCCCTGCCATTCGCTAGAAACATTGCAAGAAATGGCGGCTGGTCGGTGACGGTGGCGTTTGTGCTCTCAGTTCCTTTTGAGATTGTCTGATTGAACGTTTCGAGGTGTAGGCATCTTAGTTTGCTTGTGGTAGGCTAGCACCAGATTCCTCCATTATCCACTCTCGTCTTCGCCTTAAGGCTTTAGGTTATTATTAGAGAAACTTTATGGTTGTACGACAGTGAAGCATCAGTGTCAGCACTGATGTTACTGTAACTGATAGTGGTGATGATGGTGAGGCATTTAATATGTAATGGGCTTTGTCTCCTTGGTGCATGCTGGCTGCCAGGTTGATTGGTGAGAAACCCACCACATCAGAGGTACTCACTGACAGTGATATCAGCATACACTGGTGTTGTATCTGTTATCCTTTGCCTAATGGTAAACTCAGTACCTCTCTTGTTTCCATTTGTTTTGTGTAAACGGCATCCTATTCTATACAATGCCTCGTGCTGTTGCTATCAGCACAAGGCTACATGCGTATACGCTGTAAAAATGGACTGAACTCTCCGCTAGCCTTTGACCAGTGTTTTTTTTGATCCGCAAATCAGTAGGGAAATCTGGGTTTTATTCTGTATCACGCTAGCAGCCCCCTGACAGAAGTCCGCAACGCAAGGTAGCGGGTAGTAGAGACCTTTTGGGGATGCTGCCTGCTCGGTGGTACATCTCTGATTTTTCAGTACCAGCATTCGGCATGCACAGCAGCGGGGATGGCGTTTTAACCCGGAGGACCAGAAATAGTTATTCGCCCGATCTTTGTTCGTCGCTCAACCTGACGAGCTATTTCGTGACGTTCATCTTTAATGGAATTGGTAGATAGGGTTCAATCTTTTCGTTGATTACATGGAAAGACCAGCAACTAAGAGTGCACAGGTGACATTGTGCTGCTAGTTCTGGACCACATCAAAGCACCAGAAATGTTCCCAATAGTAACCATGCATTTTGGACCCTTAATACGGTGAAATCCTTCAATCAGAGACATCTATCCGGAGAACCGAAATGCCCTCATGTGCGGGTGCATTTTCATGTTTTTCAGCTATATACGCAGCAGCAATTTCGTTTTCCTAAGCTCGTTTGGCGAGAGGAAGCGCATGTATGTTAGGTATGGAGTTGTTGTCTTTCGTAGTGGTAAAGCAAAGTCGTTTGGTTTCAAACAATGAATGCCCAGACTACGTTGTCGCCGCTTCATGCTCACTAAGAATCTGCCGTATAACCTGATAGCTTCGAAAAGCGTTTGGCGTGGTCTTCCAAAAACCTTCACCCCTGAACACAGTGGTTGTGCTATGTTGTCCAAGGAGGCTTGTTCCTGTTGTACAGATAAGCAGGTAAGACATCCGCCTAGATTGCGAAGGCTTTGTCCAGTAGCTTACTTTGCTGGCGGATGCATCATTCATTTCACTATCCAGTCGACCGCAGATGTTTCAGACCATTGGTAGTTGTGCGGCTGATGTATTCCACTCCACATATCAACTCCGCCTTCTGCAGAATATCATAATTATCGTCATCGACAGTGCCTCTGTGTTCAACACTACCGTTTCACTGCATCAGAACCATAAAACAATCGTTCAACTGCGACGCCTTTTCGGTGCATAGCTGCCGTGACACCCAAAGGAGACACAGGGGCTGAGATACTTCCAGGTTGCTCAAGCCTAAACAGGAGCAGTCGAGGTGCCGAGTTCGGGTTCTAACCACCGACCTTCTTGTCAGTAAGTCCGCGCCTTAACTACTGAGACTTATTGTGAAGAAAAGACTGAAAGTCGACGGGGTAAGGACTTACTGCTACCTAATACAACCATTCCGAAGTGCTTACACCTCCCTCCACTCATTCGGACAACAACAGTTGCAGCGATATCGATTAGCAGCAGCGTCTCCAACCATGCACAGGAGAGTCACACAGACCCTATCCTGTTGGGCCAGTCGTAATCATTTCGTAATATCTCTGGACACATTTTTCGGCTGAAGTCCCCGTTGCACAACGGAGTTTCCTCCGATACCTTAATAAGCAGGCTTCCAAAACTCGAGAAGGCAGTGTGTAGTCTGGGCAAGCAAGTCCCTTCGCTCACCATGGTCAGATTGGAACAAACGTCGGAAACGCAATTCCCCATGTTAATTCTGGCGTGTTGACAAGTACACGCCAATAGTGACACCGCATTTCTGTTAGCTGATAATATCCAGCAACGTCGACTTGGGACAAGTTGGACCGGTTTGAATTATGCTGCCTTTTTACCGTGTAGCCCGTCTTCACCTTTTGTGTAGGATTATACTACTGCAGCAGGGCGTTAGCAAGCTGAACTCACTCATCTGTAAGACCTATTGAATAACGGTGGGATATTGGCAAACAATCCATCACTTAACAACACAGTGCCTATTTTGAAGAGGACTGCGTTGATGGATTCTCCTTATTTTTTTGGATTTTTAATGGTGAACACATGGGGAGTTCATAAATTTTCGCTAATGCGGTATGTTGCTTACAGTTTTCACGTACGTTGAGTCTTGCTACAAGACTGTCTGTGTTACATTCGGACTGCTCGAATTAGTAATAAACTATTTTATCAAGTGATGGTTGTGTTGCCAACAGATTGATTGCTAGAATTAGAGGACCCGGTTTTGCCTTCGGCATGGTCGTCGCGACTGTGGTTTGATATCAGTCCAAAGCATACTGTGTGACCGTTTCTCCTCTGGCAAATCCCTTAGAACATTTTATTCTGGCTACGTTGGTCTATTTATTTTGGTCTAACACGATTGTTTGCTACTTCTTGATTTTCAGGGTGATTAAGACCCTACCAGTGGAGTTTTGACTTATCCATTTGATTAGTCCCGCGGCCGTCAATGTCTTGGTAAGTTGTTCAATTATTACCGAAGAGGTTCTGACTTGTCCGGGAGGATATTGTTATTCTGTAGGCCGTTTAGTTAGTTCGACATTTCCCGTTTTTACGTGAGTCGTCTTCTTATGAGTTGTCGGCTTCCTTATACCATATTTCGAACAGCTGTCACAGTACCAGCTGCATTTCAATGATGTTCCGGGATTTCGTTTGTATTGTAGCAAATTTGAACCGCTTGGCATGTCGTGAACAGAACTTTGTTTGTGTTTTGTCTTGATACAAAACATGAACTTGCTGCTCGCGTGCTTGAGTAAGCACTAGCTGGCTGCAGCTAAATGACTGACGACAAATGTTCCACATATTTCAACCTGACGGGCAGCAAGACAGCCGTGCTAGAGTGAACGTTCCAGTAAGGGAATCTTCCGGACTGTTGACTGATAAGCATAGGTGACCGATGTCGGTAATTCCAAGTCTCGTTTTCGCTAACAGGTCAAATACTTGAGGATTCGCTATTCCAATGATACTAATTCTGCAATCGGCAGCTGCGTACATACTAATGTCACTGATTTTTTGGCAGTATGGTGCTCAAATGTAAAAGCTTAAGTGACATTGGTTCTGTGATTAGAATAGTGTATGTGAGCAGATGTGGCTAACCGGGTTAAATCGTTTGGCATATTCCTACTACCACACCGCACCTCGTGTAGGCCGTTTTTAATATCCTAAAAATCATAATTGTTTTTGGTGGAACGCTTTTTTACCAATCACTGCAAAATCCACGTTAGATCATCGTTGATGCGTAAACATCTGTTGTTCTCAACGTGGGAGCGGCAAATTTAGTCTCTCTCCGGAGCAACACAGATATAGTGGCCTCTTGTTGAGTTAGTTTATGGCTTCGCACATGGGTACCTTACACATACATACGTACATACTCTTGATTGGAGGTAACACAAAAGGCCAGTCCATGCGCGCGTATGTGTTTACTTTGAAAACCTCGTTTGTTGCTGTCTAATCTAATGCATGTTCGCCTACACATGTGCAGTGAACTTACTACACTCTGGCTTTGGTTTCATCTCAGTTCGGCATTCTTACTGATGTTGGTCCTGTCACGCTCCCATGCAAATATCTTTACTTTAAGATCGAGCCACCCTCTTAAGTACCCTAGTGATCTATTCCAGTTCCTATTGTACCATGTGCTACCAACAATCGTAATCTTACTGCATACTGAATTCATGTGATGATCTTACTTGCGAGCACAATGCAAGCCATTTCAGATATAATGGAAAAGGTGAATCTGCCATGTGCATCTCGGTCGGATGTACATCAGTAAATTGCAGTTGGTAAAACTACGTCAGTTCTCGTAAACTGAAAATACATGTATTTCGTGTGACAAAGAAGTCGTCCGAAAATTCAGTGGGAGTAGCCTCCTATTATTATTAAGAGGCTCCCAAGTTAGTCCGTCCTATCCAGCGGACGGATTGTCGCCACCAGCCCGATGGGCGCATACAAGTCACGAGTCAGCGCTTGTGTTAACTGTGAGCCGAATCGGGACCCGCTGAATTTTTCGGTGGAAGGTTTTCAATTCCACTAGAGTAACGTTCTAAGCCTTTAAATGTGAGGAAATGGTTATAGTCACAACGTTTGAATCACCATGGGTAAAGTTATTTGCAACCAAATTAACAAGAAAAATCAACATGTCGATCTTGCCAACTATCCCGAACCATGGTGGGTCTAATTAAAGCGAGATGGCTCAGTGGTTAGAGCGCGAATTTACTGACCGGAAAGTCCGTGGTTCGAACCCAACCTCTGCCTCTCGACTTCCCATGACTAGGCTTGGGCAACCTCGCATTATCACAGCTCTCATGCTTCCTTCTGGTGGCATGGCAGTTAGGCACCGAAAGGGTGCTACAGCTGAACGATTTTTATTATTTTCTAATTATAGCCTAATTATGGGTTCAACTGTTGGATCGGCTCACATTGGTTCACTCAGTGGACCTGTCAATTCCTAATATTCATTTGATTGTGGAAACCGTTGAAATACGTCATATGTGGCAGCCAGTATCGTTCTGCTGTAACACCGTTTTGGTGCTTAGCTGCCATGCCGCACGAAGGAAGCACGAGGGCTGGGATACTGCCAGGTTTCCCAAGCCTAGACAGGAGAAATCGAGTTGCAGAAGTTGGGTTCGAACCACGGACCTCCCGGTTCGTGCTCTAACCACTGAGCCATCTCGCCCCGCCGGTGCGTCAAGCCTATAGTGAATTGGTTAGCCTACACGATTGCAGCTGGCGCTCAAACTCTTCCGTAATACTTGACCTCCGTGGAGATTGTCTATCAGCACTTCTTCATGTCATTCTGTCTGGCACATATTTTGGGGAGCAATACTAACGTGTTTTGGGGGCGATTCTTCTCTTGCTTTGGGCCGCTGTTGTACCATTAACCTAAGCATCTCCCGATAGGCCTTCAAGAGGCCATACTGCTATCACAAACAGTATGAGCAAAGCAGTTAGAGCTTGTTAATTTCACCCCCACTTGCATGTGGTCGATTTTGTGTGACCCTTGTAAGTTACTTGCGGCTTTTTAACCTTTCGCAATGATATATATCAGTTTCCCAGTTGAGCAGGTTGTGTTTTACAGTTCTAATATGGTACTTCGACCGAAATCGGCCTGGTAGGTATGAGTATGACTTTATCCTCTGATTTATTGATATATGGTTTTCTCACTTTATGAACCGCTACTTTGCTGATTGTACTCCCTAATGTTCTGTTTCAGGCGTTCTTTAGGTCGTCTCTTTTCTGGTATCAAAGGAGCCTACAACGATATCAATCCATCGACTCTTACCGGCGCTATCGATGTCCTTGTTGTGGAACAGCCAGATGGTTCGTTCATGAGCGGACCGTTTCATGTTCGGTTTGGTAAACTGACCGCAATTTCCCCTGCTGACAAAATTGTCGAAGTCTACGTAAACGGGAAGTATGTGAACTTCATTCGGATGCAGCTTGGCAGTGCTGGAGATGCTTATTTTGTGGAACCAGATGAATCCGATGTCAGTGGTGAAGATTGTCTTAGGCCTACTGAGGAGGAGCTCTTGCGAACACACTGGCCAAGTATCGCCTCTCGCAGACGCCGCCGGAGACTTCGTCGAGACACTGCTCAAAGTGAATCAGACATGAATCAGCCTGAGTACGAAGAACTGTTTGACGAGGGACCTCAGTCTGATTGTGAACAGTCCACTTTATCGAGCCCAGATCATGATCCACGAGTTGCACACTTCATCTCCGACAGTATGCTCCATGGGACTTTTGCATCTATGGAAGACTTGGAATGGGCTTGGGGGAACTTTCCTCAACGCAAATCCGAAGGTTACATGGGTGCAAAGTCTGCGGTTGTGGATACTGATCAACCCCCACCGCTAACCCGGAAATCCTGCACAACTCTCCAGTCACCGTCTTTTGCAGCTGTACCCAAATCTGAAGGAGTATATTTGGAAGATCTAGTTACGCCGGAAGTTGATCAGACTGTGAAGGAAGCTTACATTTACCCCCCAGCACGTACCTTGTCCCGTTCACCAAGATCCCGTGTGCATCAAGATAGTGGTGGATGTTGTGTGGATGCCGGATACCGTTCTGATGGAGAACATTCTCCTCGTAGTATTTCCCCAATTTACCCGAGTGTATTTGGACTTCGTCTTTCACTTTGTGGCTGGCCTTCTCTAGGATGCCAGCTGTCGGAGGAGAAGTTTTTCGAACACCTTGTTTCTTATGAAGAATTTATTCAAGATCCAGAAGCAATCTTGTCTAATCCAAATCTGACTATACAGCTTAACGGAAAATTCATCAATTGGCAAGTAGCCGCGCCTTCGATCCTGAGTATCTTGGCATTCCAAAGTGAATTACCGCATTGCGTCGTCCGTCGTTTAGAAAACCTACATATGCGTAAGAAGGAAATTCGCCGAACTTCTTGGTTTAGTTGGGGCTCACGATCTGCTGAAACTGCAGATCACGCACACTCAGAGAATACTGCTTCAGCTGTACAACCTCTTCCGCAGGTAGTGGAGATTGAGTCACCCGAGCAATCTGAATTGGAAAAAATGCCTTCAGTTACGGTTCCTGATATCGAGACAACGGCTGCTGATAGTGGCAAGCCCAGTGGTAGGAGATCGAATCGTCTGTCTTCAGAAGATATTGTTCGGTTACAACTAAAACCTGGACGTAACGAGGTGGAGTTCCGTGTGACAACCAAAATTCAAGGTACATGTATTTGTTCGGCCTCTATTTTTGTGTGGCACTGGTCCGACCGTATTGTGGTCTCGGACGTGGATGGTACCATTACCCGGAGCGATTTGTTAGGTCATCTTTTGCCGATGCTGGGCCGTGACTGGACCCACTTCGGCGTTGCTGGTCTTTACAATTTGATTTCTCGTAATGGCTATCGTTTTATCTACGTGTCAACTCGTGCCTTGGGTCAGGCAGATATCACTCGGAGCTATTTACGGCACGTGAATCAGAATGATCTATCCTTACCCGAAGGTCCTATGCTGTTATCACCGAATTCCTTGCTTCATGCATTTCACCAAGAAGTGATCGAAAAGAAGCCGGAAAATTTCAAAATTCAATGCTTGTTGGATGTGTGTTCTTTATTCCCCTCTGATCATTCGCCGTTTTATGCCGGATTCGGCAACAAGACTAATGACGCCTTCGCCTACGAAAAAGCTGGAATTGACCGTTGTCATATTTTTATTGTAAATCCGCGAGGTGAGGTTCGTAACGAATTTCATCCGGCTAAAATCACTTCTTACACCGAGCTTAGTCAAATGGTTGACCATTACTTTCCTTCCATTGTAAAACCAAGCAAACAGTCCCTTCCAGTCTCTACAACTGACACTGTTCAAGCGAGCACCACTTCAGAAACACAGAATCTCAGAGCGGACCCCGCCAAAAGGTTTGATGACCCCAGCATAGATATGTCCAAGTACTCTTGCTTCACTTATTGGCGGACAACAGAGTTCGAATCTTGTTCTACCTATGAATCATCTGCTGAGCCGTAGGTCTCTCTTTCTAATTCTTGTCTCTCTGAGTCATTTTTAGTATACTCGACTAGTTCAAGTCTCAAAAACCACCATGTCTTTCGTTTCACTGATTGTAATACTACCTTTTGTTCACCAGATTCCTCTCTATTCACACTCCGGAACCGAGGCTTTCTGTTAGCATCGGCAAAAGCTTAGCTTGGTGCGCCAGGGTATGAACATGTCAATATGTACTACCTTCATAGTGCAACATGGCATCTTTCTGCCAACTGCTCTTCCTCTCCATCGACCTCTTTTCTATAACAATTTGAACCTACAACCGATTGTTTCAGGTATATTTTTCGTTCATAATTTGGACTAAATGAGGAGAATTAGGGTAATAGCGCATCTGTGCTACTGGTTCTTTATTTCTGGCAGTTGAATATATACGATTTTCAGCATGATTCCTTTCTGGTTTTCTTCTGTTGTCTGTGTGGACGACGGTTACACGTGTTATCACTTTATCTTCATGATCCAATAATCGTTTCAGCTCCGTGCCACACATTTATGGCTTCGAATCCCTTACCCTTTGAGGACATGTTCGACCAGGCGGTTAAGCATGTACCACAACTAGCGAATGGTCTGGATACCGAAACTCTTCTGTACTTTTACGCACGATACAAGCAGGTTAGTTCGTGTTGAGTTGCCACCTTGTCTATGGATCGGTGTCAACTGAGTGCGCACTGTTCTTCACGGGACTGGTTACAGTGTTATTGGCGTGGTGACAGATCCTCACGGATTTCTCACTGCACGGTATCATTCGGAAGCCTTTCAATAACTTATCTTTTGACAATTGAACTAAGAGTCAGATCTGGATATATGTATGCGCTGGAGGATAAATGATCACCTGATGTTGACTTATGCGGTTTCCCTGGTTGAAGGAACTGCTCTGACATAATGTTCAGTGGTTTTGTCAACAAGTTGATTCTGCAATGTGCAATGAAGCATATCCTGATACCCGTCCATTTTTTATGGTTCAGAGTTTTTATAGCCAGTTGAACTACAGTAACCTCTATCCAAGAGAGCACAACGGGGAAGGTATATTTCTCTCTTTCTATGGTGGCTGACGGACAAGCTATTGTGGGATTTTCAATTGGGATTTCGTGCTGTTGGTAAAGCCATTCCATACTGAAAAGCCGAGAAATACTGCACAGCTGTTTCATCCTTATTGGGAGTCTTCAGCAAGGCGCATCTCAACTCCAGGGAGCCTCGAACCCGCAATTTCCATGCTATTAGTCTGGACGATGAACCGTTCGGCCACAAGGACTGTGATTAACTCGTGCGTAGACAGAAATTGCCGATAGGATGCCCCCTTTTTAAAGAAGTCCCTCTTAAATAAGACACCTCAATGCAACGTGGTGGACCTGTGTGATAATTGTCAGGCACTGGTATCTAGGTCATTACGAACAACTGGTAACTAGATTGAAGTAGTGGTCCTGAAACCAGGTAATATGTGGTTCTGTCGTGACAATGATAATTACTGGGAGGTAGATAAGTGTGGAGTTATCATGCTTTGACGCAACTTCACCCAGTTTGTTTGTCAGCTGTTTCTTGTCCTGTGTGCGCGTCGTAAGCCAGATTACTAGGCAGAATGAATTAGGCTTACTCAAGAATTGCTCCATGATGAGACCAGATAGTGAATCGGCGGTGCGCTTGATGTCGGCCACTTAAGTTGTCAGTTGGCCAATAGATGAGTCGATGACTTAGAGCATTTGAATTGTGGGTTTCCTCTTGGGGAGTAAATAAAGCAATTTTGAGGACCTGATCGGGATCGGGATCGTTTATGACGGAGGGGTCCGTGCTGATTGTTACGAGTAGCCCACTGAAGCAAAGTAATTGGATAACGGGGATCAAGAAACATACAGCTATATGAATGTAGTCTTCATAATATGAGGTGAAGAGGCCAGTTGACCAGCTCTGGTTTCGCTTGAGGCATTTTAATGGACAGCTGAATAGGCTATTTCCGCTAGCACGTGGCGCCGGACCATTGATGTAAAATTTAAGACACCATATAATGGCATGATGCACCATTCCGTCTCCTCTCTTTGATCTCGTACTTGCAATGGGATTACGTGAATGTCACCCTGATTGCAACCTTTCGTGAGTATCTCAGTTTAGGGGGCAGCTGCTCAAGATGCGTGTGATTCAGTTCCCAAGCTTTTTCATAACGGGTAGACGAAATTCAGTTTCATCAACATTCCCATTCACAATCTGTTTACCGTGAAACGTATTAATAATTCCCTGGATGGTCGCATGGAACCATAAGTTGTTTACTGTACTACATTTCAACCGGAAGCTACGCAATGAAAACGTGAACTGCAAGGATATCTGTGAGGTAGCAGTTGGTACTTGTATCTCCATCCTTTTGCTATCGTGAGCCGACTACAGCCGAGATTTGAAGAATAATTACTTACAAGTTCATGTACGACTCGACAGTTTGAAGAAGTCCTCACTGAATCTGTTTTTTCGTTAGTCTTTTCAAAACCTGATTGTGAGGCGGTACAGGAGGTCTTCTTGTCTTCTTCCGGGGTTGGTCATTTTTGAGTGATGGTTTTTTATGCAGCGATAACACAGCCTCCAAATACTTTTCGGATGATTTTCCCAAAATTTTCAGTAAAGTGCCTAAACTGAGGCTTCAAAAGGTAACTTCTGCGGAACGTCTATTATACGCCTTCTTTAGCCACGGCCTATGCTGTGATCCCCTGAAGAGAGGCCACCGTCAGAAGTGATTAAATGTTTTCCGTCTCCAGGGTGACCTCTTTGTGCGGGGGGAGGGAATTCGTCAACATTGACCTAGCTGCTGAGAAGACACCATCACGAGAATATTAGGTATATGACCTCTGGGAGCGGAACCATTCGGAGGTTTTTCTCATAGAGGCTACAGAACTGTGTTCCTCGTTGATTTCATAATCCCATACACATGAAATTCTTTGTTCACATCCACTCAACCAATTGTCCCACAGCTGACTGCATTGGCGTTGAACAACCATGCATTTCCTGGGAATGTACCTATCCTAGTAGCAATCATTTTAAGGTTAACGGAAGAAAAACTTCCAATCTACAGTCCAAAAGTTCATATAATTTTCTAACGTACCAGATGACCTCATCTGCGACCCGATACAATATCACTTTTCAGAATATCAGCTGAAGAAAATTGCGGGCAGTCAACCAGCTTGGTGGTTGCCGCATGGGAGCCTCCACGAAACACAGGTTAGGCAACGTGTTGGCGTGTTAGCATGGGACGAAAACGTACTCAGTGTCGAATATAACGATGCAGTTGATGGGCCCATAAGTGTTGTTCATGGATGGCACGGATTATCAGTCCAATGGAATCATACACTTTGATATACACCCTAATCCAGTAGATGTACTCGAGGCTTCAATTGGACACACTGGGTTCGTGCTAATTACCGTTCATCTCATGTTTATAATAGGGTAATAAAAAGTGGCGCCACAAGGGGCTCAGCGTAAACTGTTGCACAGTTAAGTTTGTTGTCCACAGTGGTCTAGCGACAAGACGAATCTAGTAAACGATGACCGACAATGTATGGCGCAAGTATTGTCTCGGACTAAGAAAACAACGTAATGTTCAGGTCACAGCACTTCGTTACATCTGTGATAGTGCAAGAAGTGAATTCCCGGCAATCCTACCAAGTACAAAATGTCATGTGTGAGTCACGATTGAAATGGAGGTACTCAGCTGTCCAAAATTACCATCTCTCAGTGCTGAACCATTATTATTATTATTGTTATTACTTATCAGCTAGGTTAAGCATCTTGTGAACCAGGCAGAATAGACCTTAAAAAGCCTATGAGCACTATTGTTTTCATTATTGAGAAGTATAGAACGGCTTCCGAGTAACCTGTTTGTCAGGTTGCTTTCTTCATCAATTGCTTCCGCATGCGGATACTTTCCCCATCTGTTCCCACCGTCAAAACTTTTTATTGTACCTGGATCTCCTAGTTAGTCTACTGGACTAGTCGTGCATACACAGAAATGTAGCGCAAGTGCACCAAATATTGACCATGATACCACCTATCAACCACTTTCTGCCAGCTTGTCTGTTATAAAGCCTGGGTCGGACCCCGAAGTGGTCAGCCATTGGGGACCTTTTGTTCTTATCATCATCGTCATCGGATGGACACAGAGGCTTCAGTCACGTGACTCTTAAGCTAGCAGTTTCAGACGAGGATCGCAGTATCACGTATCATCCGACTAATTTTCACAGCTATTGAAATCAAAACGGGTATGGAACTAGGTTCTAATCAGTTGCTGACCTGGTCGGATCAACCCGAACACAAGTAGATAGCCACATCTTCAGACTCTCTATGAGTATCAATGGCTAATAGGGCAGAACTTCCTGACTGTTCATCAGTCAGCTTGTCTGAATGAGCTTGCAGCTGGTTAGACTAGGTCCAACTCCCAAAGTTTGTTCGTTTCACGTCCACAATTGGTTACCGGAGTTTAAGGATACGGTGTTCGGTAACCGTTGTAGTTAAGATCCTATGAAATTCATGCACGCGGTTGGGTTTCCAGTTGCCTATGCTTCGACCGTACTTTGTAGGATCTGATTAGTTGGTCAACCATCAGATGCTCAGTTTTGTACTCTTGGAGGTAGCAACAAGCACTAGTTTCCATACCGATTCTCTCCTTATTCCTATTTTTTTTTATAAAAAAAAAACACAACCACTTTCCACTATCTTCCTGAGTGTGATCTTGGAGGCACTGCTCCAAATGCTCCAAATCATTCCGATGTTTCCAACTGAGATTTCGTCCTGTACATGAAGCCGATCTATTTTGAAAAGCCAAGAAGCACTGTGCAACTGTTTTGTCCTTATTGGGAATTACCAGCAGTGCGCATTCCACGAAATTCCAGAGGTTTTCGAACCCGCGACCCTCCGGCTAGTAGTTTAGGCACTTAACCGTTCGGCCACGAGCGGCCGATGAGCGTTGTGATTAATTCGCACATTTCAGCATAGGTTGGCTTCACTCACAGGATCAAATCTCAATTGTACTTACGAGATGCCGTAGTTATAGTAGCTAGATAATATGACGCAGAAAATAATTAGTTTGGTAGCCTTTGTTCAACCACGTATAGGAGTCTTTTGGGGCAACGTTAATAGATCATATTGCATAGATGACCGTTGCTCATTCACCGAAATGGGTAATTGGAAACTTCGTCAGCCAGATTGCCCACTCTGTCGAATAAATCGACAGCTGCGCGTGTGGACCTTTTGTAAAGACAAAAATGGCAAGATTTCACTTTGGATAAAATACTGTCAGATAACGAAACTCTGAGTTTTGTGGTACACGTATTGCTGATTATTTCCTATAAGGATGAAACAGCTGCACGTTGCTTCTCGGCTTCTCGGCATAACTTGGCTTCATTTACAGGACGAAATCCCAATTGAAAATTACCGAATCTCTTCGCACCATTTGTCATTCCTTTTTCTCTTGGGCTGTCAAGACAGTACACATTTTCTCTGAGTTTTGACAACCAGTGTTTCTTGAACTGTTTTTAAACACCAACACTTTCTTTGACATAAGGCAAACAAAATTCCATGCCTTTCGTTTGTTAAAGTTTAGCAGTTTTGTTTTAGTACGACTGTTTGGTTAGTAAGTTGAGTTCGTAGGTGATCATCGCGTGGGATCTACATCCTACTGAGTGAAGTAGGCGTGGCGAGCGGAATTAAACGTACGGTTTTTCCATAATAAAAGATAATTAGTGTAAGTCTCCTTCCAACCCAGAACACCAGTAGTGAGGTGGGGGGGGGGGGGGGGGGGGGTGAGGGTATAAAAATGAACCGTTGAAGGACTGCTGGGCTACTTGTGTATATACGCGTGACTTACGCACATAAAGTTGACTATATCGACCCCACTGGCTATTGATATCTGCGTACTTGCCTTTTACGCGTTGTTAGTCTAAAGACGCTCGGTATCTCACGCGGTTCCATGTTATGTCACTGCTCGTTCATTACCGTGAATCTTACGCCAGATTCATTATTGTACACTTGTTCACATGGCATGTGGTAGGTTCAGTAAAATACAGTTTCTGTGTTCCTACGCTTCAGTAGTACTGTTAACGACCAGATGAATAGGTGCCACTGAAAACACATCTCGGCCCCGGCAAGATGTTCATACAACGTGGTGGGAATTCGCGCCTACCATACTTACTTTAACCATAATTGCTCCCTTTTACTTTATCGCCAGGGCTTCCCGACAAATAGTATGCTGCAGGCCCAACCAAAATAGTTAAAATTCGTAGGCTTCTGGTGTCTATACGTACATCAGAATGCATTGTCAAGTGTGTTGAATATGGCAAAGGAATACCAGTTATGATATGTTGATTGTACAGGTAACAGCGCGGCCATCAGTATCCTTGAATCGTTACAACTTTGACAAGGTGTCATTATAACCAACCGGACTGAGGTACACAAATAGTCAATGTGTAATCTTGCAGTTGCATAGGACGGATATGTCTATAGGACAACGGCAGTACTTTATCTTATTTCCAGGAGGTCGGAAGACTGAAACAAGATGAAATGAATGTTCACGCCTATGTCAAGGGGAGTAAACAGGACTACATCAAGCTCAGGCCGTGACAACCGTATCACGCGCCATACATAATGCCATATTTCTGGTCAGGGTTGTGTGACTAGTCATTGAGAAGCGTTGAGGGCACCCAAGCCACGTAATTTGGAAACATGGCTGTGAGGCTTCGTACGCCCTTTAACATCGGGGAATTCCCGATTTTCCAAAACTTGGGTTGGCGGACTCAGACTTTCACGATCTTTATTACCCATTATGTCCTACCGAGCTGTACACAGTTTCCTTCACATTTCACCTCGTCCAATCACTGAATTGGTGGTCTCGAAGTGTGAGGCTGCTCAAGCCTCTTTTGCGAGGTACCTTAGAGATTTCTACCTGATTTTGAAGCGTTACGTTGAAAACACTGGCTCAATCGTACTTTCAAGTACACTAACAATCTTAACCGGAAAAAAACAAGCATTTAACGCTAGTGATACTGTTTCCACTGTTTATAGTTAGAAAGTGTGGAACAACGTGGAGTATAATCCATCGGGTCGCTCAGTTTGCTTATTCGTATTGTTGCTGTTGTTTGTATTTACTTATTGCCACAGTCCTGTGTGAATCTTTTATCGGGAGGTGTTGAAATTCGGTCTGATAATTAGCAAGTCGTGGGCTTGGAGTTTCTACAAGCGATGATCATTAAACGGAAGTGGTTGATCCTAGGGAAGCACCCCCGTGCGTGTTTCGTCTGGATCGGAATTCTTCAAGTGGATGCACCAGGATGCGAACACTGAAGTTCAGACTGTCTTCGGATTCAGAGCTGATTCATTATAAAGGTTATTATGCATCAAGGTTAAATTTCAGAGTATCGATGGCCTTTTTACGATACGTTTAAAAAGTTGCATTTCACGGTCACCGCATCGAGGTGTTTCGCCGCAGTCCTCGGTTTGGTTGGCCCAGTGAATATGTCCCCCAATCCAGGTAGCAAATTATAACGGAGCCTTTGTTTATCAGGAAATGATGCTGCATAGGCGTGGCGCATGTGCGCAGAGTCTACGTTTATCTCAAAGTATCTTTAGGGAAGGCCGTTGAACTGCATTTGAATGACACACGAAGTGACACTACAATAATTCATGACGTTTGTTGGCATTTCTTCGCCCCTGCCGGTGGTGCAACTGAAACGGTGTTCAAACGAAACGGCATAGTTTGACGAGACTTGCTCTGCCGGCAAACGTGCCATTTTTAGTCGAATTCTGAATACATTGCTTTCCCACTGTGGGTGTTGGAATTCGAAGATTGTCGGCGAATTTGTTATGACTCCATGCCACGAACCTGCAGTAGTGAGAGGCATCTGCATTTAATTCAAGCTACTGGCTTAAGGCTTCTTGGAATTTCGGTTTCAAGAGAAGCGCCGAAATCCTCAATAGTTTATATGAGCTGACTGGATGCCATTTCCTAGAGTTTTCCCGCCCCTGCATCTGAAGCCCCTTACATGTGAGCCGCAAACACTTTTGAAGTAACCTGTGAACAACGCTGCTGCCCTATTCCGGACCATAGGGGATGTTTAGTGTCCAAAAAGTCAGGAAAGTATTCGAACACATACATGCAAAATTTTGTGCCTGACTTCTTGTTGCTCCGACGAAGGTTCTGTAAACCATGAACCGCATTTTGGTGAACTTAACAGATCCTCCTTAACGCCACAGTTATCGTCAGCAACAACAGGGCTGTCTCGTGCATGTCCAGTCAGGTCCGCCATTCCGGTTGATTTCAGCTACCTATTGGTTATACATTAAGATTTCAGTGACATTACTGAGTTGAATGGGCCATTTATGGGTCTGTTTATGGCATTTGATTTTTGGTCAAATTAGCTCAGTGGTTAAGCCGCGATGCTGCTGATCGGATGGTCTGCAGTTCGAACCGGACCCTATCTTCTCGGTTGCTCCCGTCTGAGCTTGTACAACCCGGCAGTATCTAAGCCTTCATGCTTCCTTTGGATTGTATAGCAACTGTACACGGAAAGGCTACCACAGCTCACTGATTGTCTATTTTATGACGCATTCGAATACCCCTTGTAGTTCTTCAGCTGCCGGCGGAAATCATAATTTTGGCCTTGTTGCTTTCAACTAATTTATAGGAAAAAACAGTTTGTAGCCAGTTGGATCGTGTTTGTGTGTTCGGGTTTGAGCTACGTGCCGGACTAGGCAACCCTTCCCTAAATTATATCCCTTCTGCAGATTATCGTATCTCTCAAGGTTTTCGATAAAGATAATTCACCAGCTTTGTATTGTTTTTAAGGACAACTTATTATTGGAACAGTTGCGTTTGCTTTGAATGTTTGTTTGCTACATACAGTTAGCATTTTAATCAGGTTTTGGTTTGTAGTAATAATGAAAGACTTTAACGTGATCTTTAGGCTGCATGACCTTGACCTGATCATTTGAGTGTAACCTTGCCAGGATTTTTTAAAGTGTAAGTTGGCCAACTGTACTGCGTGACTTCACCGAAGTGGTCAGCGCAAGACTAGTTAGGTTTTCAAAAACATGGTCCGCGTGAAACCTAATTTTGGTTTCCGTTGTGATTAACAAAAACCGTCTCAGGCACACAATCCTTTCGGCTGGGGCTTTATAGTTAGTTTTTGTGTCCAATTTGTGGTGAACTGTCTACGGATTGCTATCAACATATCCATACATAGCCAGCGTTTATCTACCCATTTTCACGCTGTGATGCGTCTGAGAAAAGTTTGGTAAACAACCCTCGAATTTTGTCTATCAACCAATTCTGAAACGACGACGACTTCTCGGTCGTTTCCAAACTTCTCTGTGATACATTGTTTTAATCCCTTATCAGGCTCGGGTAAACGCACCTCATGCAGCCAACCACAGTTATAAACATGCAAATTTTTACGCGTTTTGTTTTATTGTGTTTTTTAGTGTGCATTCTGGGGCTAATCTGTTCACCATACCTTCGAAGCTGAACACTTACTGTTAGCTGAAATCCTTGTACTAGGAGGTCGATTAACCACGATTGGCGAGGACCATAGCACTTTATCCATCGAGGGTGCATCATGCCTGTTGTGGTTGCTTTCTGTTATGCTTTAGTAGCGCCATATGTATTCGGCATAACAACACCAGACGTATTGGCCAAACTAACTTATTTAGGCTTTTTCTTAGAGAAGCACTATTTGTAATGTTGCCGAAAACTATTCGATTGCCGAAGACCGGTTCCACCCTTGTCGGGGCTCCTCAGATAGATGCCGTGTATAAGTATCCCTCAATCTCACGTTCGAATTGAACTCAAATTAAACGCAATTCGCGAGTTGCACTAATTTGAAAACTAATTTGGTTTTCACAGTGCACTCAGTAGAATCCCAGTTGAATCATTCTTATGAAACTCAGTTACTGTGCCTACCTGATGAGCCCCAGAAAAGAAGAAATCTGTCCTGGGCTATCGGAGAGTTTTCGGAAACATTGAGTTGTGTTGTTTCAGAAAACCGTACTGCGGTATCTCGAATATCGTACCGACTGGACCGACTACAACCCCTTCAGTTAAAAAATAGCAAAATATTAAGTCATTCTTTCCGTAACTAGTAAGCACACTTGGTACGATTGTTTCCGTTTTTCTCGTAGGAAACCAATAACGCTGATGCACACAGGCGGATGGTGAGATGGCGAAATGACTCAGTGGATAGGGCGCTAATTTACGGACCGGAAGGTCCGTGGTCCGAACCCGACCTCTGCATCTCGACTTCTCTTGTCTAGGCCTGGGCAACCTGGCAGTATCCCAGCCCTCGTGATTCCTTCAGGTGGCATAGCAGCTAGGCACCGAAAGGGTGTTACAGCTGAATGATTATCTTTTTTTTTACACAGGTGGAGTGAACTGAGTGAGAATTAATATTCGGAACAACGGATGAATGCTTTAAACTCAATGCTTCAGGTCACGTGTTTTATGTAATGGATTATTGATGTGTAAAGTACTCTGTGCTTCTCAGCACCTGGGTTCACTGAAACTGTGGAGCCGTACTGCTTAGTTGGCTAGATCCAGGGCTCTCATACTCACTTGCAGTTGTTTGGAAATCAACCGTAATCGTTTTTGGTGGCGTCTCGTTTCTACAGTTATTTGCAATTCGGCTAACTACTATATTGGCATTAAAGCCACCGGTCAGATGGAGTCGCGTGCTATTGCCCTCATCCGATCTGTCAGGAACAAGGCAAAAGCTATTGATTGCTTCAAGATTGTGTATCGTGGCAGGGTATGCGACTCCAGTTTTGTAAGTTGATTTTCTGATCAGCCTGAGAAACTGCGAAAGTGCATGGTCATTTTGTAAAAAGTTGAACATCAACAGTTCGCATGTGAACCCAGCAAGGCAAGTAGTCGTTAGTGTGACTTATGTCTATTGACTCACAAAGCATATTTATATGTAGAACTTGTATTATGCTGAATGTCAGTACTGAGGCTGTATGAATGTATGCTCTACTCCGAGATAATGATTACTGCACCTTTGGGCACCCCGTTGTCTATAACGAAGACTTTTCTCACGCTACTGATGTTAAGAATCACATTTAAACGTTGTTCTCTTGTATACTTTGAGTGTGTAATAGCATTTTAATATTTTAACTTAATCTACCCGGTCTATTACCAAGGGCCTGCACACGCTAGTTGCACTTTGTGTGCTGGTTATCGTAACTGACCTGAATGACCAAATTTGTTGGCAATACTCTCCATAGAGTCCAGAAATTAGTCTGCATATATGTGCATGTGCATGTGTATGTCCTTGTGCAGATGTGACATCCATGTGCTTACTTGTCGAAGTGATAAAAATTTGGTTAACAGACTTCCAAGTTATGTTTCAATATGGGCTAATATGATTCGGGGATTTCCTCGAATAAAGACCGAGATCATATACTGCTTATCTAGCAATGAAAGAGGCCGCTCCCCAATCGAATACCCCTACTCGATTCAACCTAGTTTCAGGTGAAAATTTCTCGGTCATCCAAATTTGATTTAGTACAATAGCCTAGATAAAGGAACAAATCAGGAGGCCACAGTATAACTTCGTCGCACTATACATACCAACATACACCCGTGAGCAGTTCGTCCACAAGTATTTACCTAGTGACCAGCGTTTTTGCTTCTTTCTTCTCCACTATTCTTCGAAACTGGGACGATATAGCGGGCAGTCCTGGAACGGCTGTGCACAGTACTGTACACAGAATTATATGTTCGAATCTAGTGCCTGAATGAGTTTGCAGCTATTGGTTACAAGTTTTACAGTGAATTGAGGGTTCTGGCGGGGCTGTTTGTTTAGATGGTACAGACTTCCGAGGCGCTGGGTGTTTGCTTCATCAACTTAACTACCATAGACGCGCTACACATTATGCTTATGCTATTGGACTTCGCACAAACTTTGCAGCATATCTGCTGTACGACTCAGCAGTTGGTGATCTCTAACACCACCAGTGAACTCCTCGCTCCTCTTAGTTAATCTATTAAGATCTTACAGATACCTAACATGTAATAATACATGTTGATGTTGAGGGGAGAAGGATTTCACAGGTTCTGAATGGGAAAGCCAGATACCAACAAATAGACAAGCGTCAGTGATGCGTAAGGAACCCTCGACCTCTCGCTAACTAAACATGTTCTACCGACCCAGCTATTGTGGGTGTCTCAACACGCCACACTTATGCATTCATACGTTACACTTTGTGTGCCAGGCATAACTTCAATGACAATAAAACCCACGCTTACTTAGGATCACAATGTTGCTTGTACGGCTTGCGTGGAAACCTTAAAAGAAGATCACTCCGATTGCCACAAGGAAACTCATGAAGAAGGCAGATTTTGGATCGAAAACCATGTGCTTATTCGTTTTGCGATTATCCTTTTAAAGATTGTAGCTGGCGGAAAACAATTATGAGCATTAATCTACACGAGCTGACTTCGCTCCCGTGTAACGAAAGAAATCTTGGATAAAGACGTTTCTGAAAACGATTGTTCGAAACACCGTCCTATTTTTGGTTGAGAGGCAGCTGCTAGCTCCTAGGAGAAGAACGAACTTCATGCTTTTCGAACCAGGCTAGTTTTCCAGTCCATTCCACTCGAATGATATCTCATTTGTCTTAATTGCTTTCGGCCGCATTCTTTGCCTTCCAGTTAATTTTTCATTCGGTTTCTTTGTCGCTTTCTCTGATTCATCAGGCGACTGTGGGACCGTGTAATACACCAAAACCTGGTTTCTTCGATTTCAATGGACGCAAGAAATGGTACGATTTATCTACACGTTTATGCTAACGACAGTTCCGTGTGGGAGGTTGTATTTTTCAAGCAGCTTTGTGGAAAACTGTAGAGTTATGTCTCCTCCACAACAGGTTCACAGTAACAGGCTGATGGAGGTTGTCTGGGCCTAATGGCCTCTTATGACTGACGTTCACGATTACGAAGTCGTATTAGGGACGGGTTCGTTAGATAGAGATAGAACTGTATCATATTCCGAATATTTTCTGTCGTGCAGCAGTGTTTGGAGCGTAATCGCCGTTTCCGGTGCCCATTTCTTAATTGGTGAAGAATGAACAGTCATAATTGCAAATAGACAGCTTTCGCACATTACACAACCCGTGAAACCGTATTTCAGAAGTTCTTCCGTTTCTTCACATGCACGGGTATTTTGTGAGAACTAAACGAATTGGGTGGGGTTTTGTTTTATCGGTTCACTTCTCCACACAGGTTTGACATTTGACAACATATCAACAGCCACCTGAACTGGACGTTTACATTGGCTCTAGGGGTGTGATTTATGTTGAGAATCAATTTGTGTGCAGAATCCCGAGGTTTTTATCCCTCTTATGCTTAGGATATAGAAGAAGCGTATTGGCCGGCTTGCATTTCGCAGGTTCTGAATGTCGAACTACTGCACATAATCGGTATATTATGGTCAGATCTACGCAGAGGCCGATTTAGCGTCCTGCATAGCATTTGGGCCGATGTGTATGAAGTATTCTGTTACAAGCTGTCAATCAGTCACAGTGAAATATCATCAAATTATCCAACGCTTTGTGAGGTATTGATGTCATCTGCCAACTCATTGTCCCCGTAGCATTGTACCGCATTCCCACAGCTGGGTGTTCCAATATCGGTACTTTACGAAGGCTCTCCTTAACGAACCTTCGTAGTTAGCCAGTATATCGGATGAGGAACGACAACAATGTATGACAAAGTTGTAGGTGAAGTGAAGTACGAAGACCGAAATATGATGTTCAACATTTTCGCACTATGGGATACCTTCATCTCAACAACACATCGAAAAAGAAACAGTTCCGAGAATCCCCAACTTTTCGAAGTTGTAAATATAGCCTTCCATCCTTGCAAGGCAAGCCGCCAAGTATAGAATATATCCGGAGTTTATTTTCCTGAACTGTGAGTCCTTGACAGCATAATCCTTCATTGTTTGCTTAGGAATAACTTTACATCTATAGCATAATACTTAAACCTTGACAAAACGGTCAGCGCACGAGTGGTCGGGATGTGTGATTTTGGCCTAATTCTATTTTCTGTGTTAAACAGGACTAACTGGACCGAGCACAACTCATTTGAAACAGGCTAAGACACAACAAGTGATAGTTTATGGTTGAACGCGACTCCTGCAACCTGTGGGCTACGGTAGACTTATTACTGATGAGGTTTCCATGAAACTGCAAAGTAGTTAAGGTTATGTGCCGCAACAAACAAGGGCAGAGCAATCGGAATACCGTGACTGTGTATACATTGTTTGAATTAACGAGTGAATCAAGAAATAATGGTGTAAAGACCTATGTTCTCAGAGGAAGACGTTGCAAGCAAGGAAAGCTCTCCTGTTGGATCTTGAGGAGGAAATCGAAGAGTGAAGGACAACTTTCACAGTCTCTCACAATTCGATGTTTTCCACGTGATTTCAACGGTGAATTTATTTGGTCTTGTCCACCCATTGAATTCACTTATAAATTTAAAGTAACCAAAGATCAAAGTTTTTTTCCTCTGTTAAATCCTGGCTTCGTTTTGAACTGAACATTCACTTATGCAATATCTGGAAGTCATGAACTGCCCAGGTTATCTCGAATGATGCTTCCAACAAAATAGGATTAAAAGTGCCATTGATGAAGCACCAACCTGGTCAGTAAGTTGGTAGCAAATGCTCAGAATTCACATAGCTCTGACCGTCTTCTAGCCCTCCTTGGTAGAATGTTGATGACATTGGCACCACTGTGCCACTACGATCCAAAGTAAGGACACCGGTTTCAGTTATTCTAAGCCTAAGGCGAGATTCCTCGCCCTTATCATTGTGGCAAAACACAACACTTGAGCAAACAACTCGAGCTATTTTATTTCAGTCGTACCGAAATCGGTCTGACTTGTCACATTTAGGACAGATTGAAGCATGGAGCATGGTTTGGCCGCCTCATGCCGACCTTGTTTCACTGTACTTTTTTCTGTGCTACGCAGAAGAACCAGGGTACATGCAAATTAGTTTGGTGTTGAGCCCCAAGAAGGGCGTAGAGCTTTCAGCAGCCTTCTGAGTAGTGTGTCATGTCTGCACAATATTCTTTGATATCCCGATTACTGAAACGTGAGGCGGCCAATATTTCAGTACATTCAGTTGAAGAGTCCCACAAACAAATGATTCACCTGAGTCTTCGTGAATACCAAGTTAGTTTGCAAACGAGTACATTTCGTTATTTGGGACAATTTGTGTTCAAGTAGAATACAGGGTTGATGGAACTCAGGGAATACGCCTAATTGATGAACCCCAAGAAGGGCAAAACCGGTAGTAGGTTGTCCAAGGTGTTTCAGCAGCCCTATGCGTAATGTGCTATGTCAACAAGCCATTATAAATTTACACTGTGAATTTCTTATGGACGTCCACTGAAACGATTGGATTCTCTGTTTACTTCTTTCTGTAGGCAAGCATGGTCGGATCTGGCTGATATGTCTGAGGACCAGGCCCGTCGAGAATACGTTTCAAAGCTGTTTGAGGTTGATCCGTCTTGGGATCCTAAGGTATGCTGTCCGACATGAACTGAATTAGTAGGTTAGTAGCAGCAAATTGCACGTTTGAAGCTTTTGGTTGCATTTCTGATTTTTTCAACTGGTGAAGCTGTCATTCACATGTTTGTTTCAAGCAGGCACATGACAACTTGGTAGCTTGCGTTCTGTTCGAAATTTCGGACATTCACGTGTAAGCTTCGGTTACTGAGTGCTTTCTGTCCGTCGTCACATCCCGTCTTCCTTGTGGGCTCTTCTCAATATACGATTTATCCGGGCCTCAGTTGGCTGAAAGTTGTTAATTTTTTCTTGCTAGCATCTTTAAGACGTTAATCTCCAGTATGCAATTTAAGACTTGGTGAATATTTTGACAAGCTCTTATCACTTTAAGCACGAAATTAGCCTCAAGACTAGTTTAATGTTGTTAGGCCCTATTGACTAACACACAACTTTTCATGGTACTCCACACTTTGGGAAATTCGCATGTATATTCGTGAAAAAGAGAAGGGAGTGGGTTGGTGGGCGGGTAGCAAGTTCGATGAGTTACAGGCTCAAATGAAGTAAGCCACTGTCAGACCAACTGTTTTGCATTGAAGTTTGTTCCCATATATTGGTGAAAAGCTAATGATAGTGTGGTCCTCTCCTTTAACCTGAGCTTGGGGTTTCATCTGCAGTGTATCCATACTACTTAATGACCAACATTCTTTTGAAGTCTATTCGCTAAGCCTGATGAAACGTTTGCAATCAAATTGCCCAGCTCAGCGAACAAGCCAACGACCATGAATGAAATTTTTGTAAATTTCATGTGAAGTTGCGACTACAGACGTGCAAAACTTATGAAAGGACGATGGACATACATACATGTTCCGTGACGAGTCGGAAGCGGAGAAAATAGTACATAGAAGAAGGATGCAATTTTTTGTTATCCAGTCATATTTATTTCCGCTGCGTTAGGACGATAAGCAAGAGGAACGATGAGAACTAACGAAGGCACACCACCATCCCTCTACAGTGTTTTGAAACAGCTGGACTTGGTATGCTGTCGAAGGAGTGGATTCGGAATTCAATCGGATGAGCTGGTGAACGTCTTGGACCAAATTCGAGTTCGCAACCATTTGCAAACATGTATATACCTACAAGATAAGGCAGGGTCGTGCTGAGTGGCACGAGAGGAGTTTATGCCTTCGCAAACTGATTTGTTCGCGTCCCGCTGCCAACTAATTAATGTTGAACACCGTCCCTTTTATACGTACCACGTTGGAATACATGTTTATGTGGTGAATCTCCTTCACATGCTACTGCAGGATCAATCCAACAAATGTGCTATCTATGTTAGCCGAATGGTTTGTTTGGACCCAGAAAAGGTAGATGGGGACTGCCCGGATGAGAGGGACAAACCAGTTTTTCAAGCAGTCAAGGAAGATAGACTGGATCTGCTACAGACCATCCTACGAGACTCCCCGAATGTCGTGAATGTAACAGATTCTGCAGTAAGTTATTCTAGTAGATAGTTTTTGCTCATGACAAGCCCAGGCCTTGCGCTGCCAGTTTCGCTTCTCAGGCGGTGGATGACGCTGTTCTTTGCGTCTCACACTCGTAGCATTCATATATTCTGTCATCCAAGTCCTCACAGTTTTTTACGGCTTTCAATGATATCTTTTTTATGTTTGCTGTCTTGGAGAGCGGATTTCTTTCTAAAAGATGTGCCTTCCATGCCACCGTTTGTTGCTAATGTTTCGGCTCTGTCTTCTGGTCAACCCATACGATGCCCTACTGTCTCATCTTGATCGCCCCGGCAGTACCTCAACCCTTCAATGTACATGGCAGCGATGCACCGAAGGAGTGTCGCAGCTGGAGTATCTCTTATTGTGAGCAGCCTCATCCTAATCCGTAGACACGTTCTAAGCGTTATTCTAGTTTCACAGACTCCTCATACATTGATTGGTTGAGTCAGAAACCGTGGTTTTTCTCGGCGATAGAAAGGTTCCAGTTTTCCCTGCCTTGTGTTATAGGGTTTTGTTAGAGGTCAAGTTGCCAGTGAACCTCCCATGTAGTTTTGGATGTTGTGACGAACGGACGTAATCAACATGAATTAGAGTTGGAAGTCTACTCTAGGATGGTTTGAAGGCCAAATACATAATCCGGATTAACACTTCTCTTTTCTCTTGTTCATGAGAGGCTGTTTATTCCTTACCACTTTCCCACGAATCCTTTCAAAAGAGTGCACAAGGTGATGGTCTCTGTTTCCAGGGGACCGAATAAAATGGAACAAATGACTGGGAGAAATATTTTTCGGAAAAAGCGTGACCTCGTCCTTTGGATAGCGCACAGTTTATACTGTGTTTGAGATACAAGTCCTGTAAGTTGTAAGTTAGTTGTCGGTGCAAACGGTTGCATTTTGTTCAGGCGTCGGATCCAGTGTGAAAAAACATCGCCTTTCAACAGGTGATTGTTTCATTGTGGTAACCGTGGCGTGTCAGCGAAAGGCCCAAGAACATGAGTTAGCATGGGAGTGCTGTACCAACAATCTAAATCGAAATGTATGGACAGCTTTTATTCCAGTTAGTATTGATATCCACGATAAACCAGGTCCAGTTCCATGAGGGACAGAACTGGTAGCATACCGGATACAACCGATTACTGGGTTTGCTACCACTTTAGCCAGTTTAGTCCAGTATTTGTCGTTTTTATTTCTTCTGGGAGCGATTTTACACAAAGCATATCTCGGATGTGGTCTTCTCAATCCTACAGAATTTTAAGTGTTCAGTCACAAATGGTCTATTCTGAGTGCTGGCCTTTTATTGAGTAGGTCTCTCCCGGATGGGAGAGAGAGTAGTTCCTCTTCCAGATTCCATTTAAGATAATACTGAGGTGGGTGTTGTCTTCAATGAACGATGACCTCATTTCTGTGAGTATATTCAGTACATTCAGTATCGTTACACATGGTACCTGTGACAATGGTACGATGTATGCACATCGCCTCACTGTAGTCAAGACTTGTTGTGCTGCTTCGTGTTTGTGACCAACGTGGTGTGACCAACTTGTCTGGTGTCACGTACATCGTTTGACCTTGACAATTGTCACACGATCGAGGCTTGTTTACGATTTCACAGAGAAGCTTAATGGGACTCTAGGAATCAAACTACAACGGATTTTCAATGCGGTTTGTACGATTGTGAGCAATCCTTTGAATCTGTGTTGACTGGGTAGTCGACTCTTCGAAACCCCGGTAGTTTAGACTGACTAGCGCACAAGCGATTATTGCTGCGAATAGCACATTTTTATGACAACCACGAGCTCTTGGCTTAGCGATCATTGAAGGTACTGCAAATTCCTGCACGGAATTATGGGTCAGCGAAACCGAGGGCAAGTGACACTTTCAGGTTGTACGTCGAGTCATGATATATTTCCAAACTGGATGTATCGACGCAGTTCAACTCAGGATAAGGTCATAACTGTCTTAGTACATTTGACCTATATTCGGCTGCAGACTGTTTCCGCAATTCACTTACCGAGTATTACCTGTAGAATTGTCCATACACACAAAAGTCTGGTTTGTTAGAAATAGGAGACGTTGCACTCATGATGGCAGTGCCCCCATTTAACTTGCTTAAGCGACCTGTCTAGAAAATTGGAGGTTGTGAGATTTGAAGAAAAAACTTTTTTTTTAAACGTCATTTCTCCCCATCTCCGTTGTTTGATCCACGTACAGGTAAGCAGGTACCTTGTAGGCACAAAATCACATTTTCGCCTCCCCCAACTGACCCAATCATTCGTGCCCGGAGTCTGATCACTTGATATTCGTTAGTGAATTGGCAGTTAAAATGAGAAAAATGTGCAGTAACAACTTTTCAACATGGGACTTGCTTTTTTGGCCAACAGCGTATCTTAGTACAAACACTCAGTTTGCGACTTACCTCAAAGTATTTTAAGTTTTCCACAACAGACATGTAACCTTAATCGTAGTAGCATAACACGCTGGATAGTTCATATCGAGCCAAGCAAGTGAATAGATTGTTACGTAAAACAATATAGGGGATGTACCATTCAATGACCATTCCAAACTCAATGACTCGCGAATCGTTTATTTCGGCTTAGTATTCAAACTATCCACATACGAGACTCCAGTTGTATTCTTGTATTATACCCGTAATCTGTTAATCTAAAAAGCACGGAACCACCGCCGGCTTCTCTTGCCAAAGCGCCCATCCATTGTTCCTAAGATATCTAGTGAAGAATCTGAAGATATGAAATTAAGGTCGCCCGAAATGTGCGGAATGCCTCTGTTTGAACACCTTTTTAGATATCACAACTTCCGAGTTACAAAGTGGAACAACAACTTAGGCTCAAGTGCGTGAGACTGCTAACCCGATGGCTGATTACTGGCTGTCTTGTCAGAAAAACTGTAGCGTCCAACAATTCTGGTATTAAGCGAACTGAAATAGGCCCCTTAGGTTTAGCAGTTTAAAGGCGACCAACGCACTTTATGACCTGAAGCAGTATACGAACGACCATGTTTGTGCATAAACTCTAACTGTGTTCTGTCTTTGGCCCAGCTTAAACGAACCCTCTCCCGATTTCAGCGCTTTGCAGCTGGTTCTGATAAAAGTTAATTAGTCTACAGATACTCCGCTTTCAGAAAATATCGGCGGATTACCCTGTCATGCAACTGTGTGAATCTTCAAAAGGTAAAAATTCAATTGAAGGTGGAAGTTCCAAGTGGCGTATACGCACATTTTAGATAACGCGTTCCAAACTCCCGAGCGAGGGCATGAATCCTGATGCATACTGCACCGAGATTCATTTCAGGGGATTCGCATCTCTATACGAGAACTGTTCACTCCCATCGTGAAGAAACTGTGCCTTACTGTGGTGTGATGGTTTGTGTACCTCCGCGACCCATTGAGCTATACTGGGGGGGAGGGGGGGGGGTTCCGCGCAACACTCGCAGGGTCTCATACCAGTTTGGTAAATGGTTAGAGGTCTGACGAACCCAGTCTTCTGGTCCTCCAGGTTGGGGTTTGGAAAGTGTGGTGATTTGTTCTTTAAAAACTGAAATGCATTTCCCGCCAAACAACGCTGCCTTGCGATCAGGCTTTTGGTTGAGGACCCTAATCGTCCTCCTGTCTAGGTGTGGGCGCCCCGACAGTATCCCAGCCCACCTACAACCATGACACTTACAACTAACAATACCCTCATGCCACATCGGCGGTCGCGTGGTGCCATCAGCCGGGTCGCCTTACTCGCTGTATACAGCAGGGTGGGTAAGCGAAAACAGGCTATTGCTGACGCCTCCGTTCTTCCTCTTTCACGTACCTCTTCTTCCCCCTCTCCCCACGCCATTAATAACTCTCCCCTTGTAGGTTCAGCATTTGGGACTGATAACTCCGTTCGTCCTTCATCGTTTTGCAAGCAAGATCTGCGCGTCATACGGCGCCGACATCCTCAGGCATCTCGAAATCAATCTTGAAGCCTCAACGTCCAGTCTATCTGGCTGATTTCAATACCCTCACTCTGAAGCAAGCAGGACAACAAGCTACTCTTGCTCTCACACTGGACACAGCACACATTGATGTGTGCTGTGTATCAGAAACAAGAATTCGAGATGAAAGCAGAGTGGTTGAGCTCACCGCCCTATCACTCTCTACTCGCTTCCGGCTGTGCATCTCCGACGTTCCATAGGCTGCTGCGGCAGGATGTGCAGGGGTTTGTATCGCCCTGAGTCACCGTGCGGAAGGATCTTTGCTTCACTGGATACCCGTTGCTAGTCGCCTGTGCGCGGTTCGTCTGGCAACGTCTGTGAAGGAGTCTCACAAGCGGGAAGTTGATCGCTGTCTTTTTGTCGTGTCGGCTAACGCCATAACCGACTATAGCTCTGACACATCGAAGGCAAGTTTTATGACGCCCTGAATGCCCTGTTGCGGCGAGCTAAAAGCTCAGATATCGTTGTGGTTGCCGGAGATCTGAATGCACAAGTGGGCAGGCTTATCGTATCTGAGACTCAATTAGGAGGTTGACATGGATTGGACTCGGTACGTACGGACAATGGTGAACGATTGTTTCAGCTGTGTGCTGATCGCAGGCTGCTTTTATGCAGTACCAACTTCCGAAATAGACGAAGCCGTCCGGCCACGTGGTGTTCCCCAACGGCGTGCAGGCTACGAACTCAAATTGATCACACTGCATCAATTGTCGATGTTGCGGATCAGTAACTGACTGCCCCCCGTTTGGGAGCACATTTTCGGATTCCGACCACGCACTCGTTCGGAGTCTCTTCTCCCTTCGTTTTCCGGGGTCGAGTAGGGTGCTGACAAATCACTTACCAACTGATAGAGTGGCAGATCCGGATGTCAGACGGATTTACCAGAATCGTCTTCTACAGTCTCTTCCAAATGCTTCACCATCAGATGTGAATTCATACTAGGACGAGATCGCCACCTCCTTGCACAGTGCTGGGAGTTTTGCTTGTGGCACGGTGCTACCAGGCTCACTCAAGCACTGGATATCAGACCGAACAATGGCACTGCTGAAATCTCGGAGTAATATCCCAACCGGTTCCTAACATAACTTGAAGTCATGAATTATCAGACGTCAAGTGAAAGTGAGTGTGCGAACGGACCGTGAAGTTTGGTGGACACAGAAATCCAAGGAATTGGAAGAGACCCAGAAAGCCTGTAATGCCCGAAGATTATTTTAGTCGATCTGTTCGACCGGCCCCCGGAAACCTGTGAGCGAAGCTATGAAGGTTCAGAAGGGAGTGACCATCTTGAATACAGAAAAGCGCCTCGACCGGTTGGCCGAATACCTCGAACAACAGTTATCGTAGCCACCAGGTGCCAGTCATCTGGAGCCCACAGTTATGTTCGTCGCACCGGTTTGACGTCTTTTGTTTACATGCATGATCATCACCAGGTGTAAGTACCGTGTACTTGCCGTACAATGGTTCTGGCTGCCGCAGTTTCATCCACCAGTGATTTGGCCATGTGGGGTAGGCAGCTGCGCATTGGAGGCGGTAGCTGATATAATTGATGCGTAAATACAGGGTTGTCAGTGGACTTTTAAGAGGGGAGATTGAGAAGAGAGCTTAGCATTGAAGGCAATAGCTTGGATGTACGAGCGCCATTAAGGGCCCGACTGGCCATGTCTGACAACGTCTCCGGGTCTCCATCCAGGGAGGCGGCAATGAACAGTGCAGCTGAGTTTGCTGATAATAGCCTTCATACTTCCATACTTGTTTGATCTCCCCTGGCTCGTTTCTACCCTTCCTGTGGTTGTGTGAAAGGAAGTCGGTCGACTAGCATACGGACCACGTGGTCAAGCTTGCGCAACCTATGCAGTGTGATCAGTTCGTCTATCGTGGGTGAGTTAGTTCTTCCGAAAACCATTCGACGTACCTCAGCATTACTGATCCGGTGTTCCCACCAGACTCGAGCAATGCTCCGAAGACATCGATGGTCAAACACTGGAAGTATTTGGACGTCCTCGGCGCGCAGCGACCAAGTTTCTGACCCGTGTAGCAATATGGAGTGCACCTCAGCACTGTAAATTCGACCGTTGACAGTTAAGCTGATGCCACGCCTACGTCACAGGTGATGCAGGTTCACAAAGGCTGCTCTGGCCTTCCCAATCCGGATGGAAATATCATCCTTCGTAAGACCATCGGGAATGATACGGCTGCCCAGGTAGACAGATTTTCGTCTGCTACCTCAATCGGCTCATCCGCAAACATGAGGTTAGGGCTCGAGCCTACCCAGTCTTGCACTTCGTAGGTGTGAAGCGCATGCCAAACCGTGAGGCAGAATTAGTTAGATTATTTAATGCCGTTTGTATTACGACGGCGTCAGATCCAAGAAGAGCTATGTTGTCTGAGTACTCGATATGTGTGAGCGAACGCTCTGGGAGCACTTGGACCCCACATGTATTGTAGAGGCTGGTAGTGAGTCTTCCATAATCGGGTCATTGACGAATTCGAAGAGGAAAGGTGGAAGAGGACAGCTTTGCCTGGTACCATTTGATATAGTGAACTCAGGCGAGAGCTTCCCGTATACCTTTACACGTTCGCCGGAGTTGGCATACAGCGTCTTAAGGTGGGTCAAGAATTCATGGGTGACATTTTTGCTCCGCAGACACTGCCATAGGGCCTGATGGACCACAAAGGCAGATTTCAAACCAAGAGAGACCGTCACTGTTAGTTTCTGGAAGCAATTTAGGTGTTCCAGAATCTGATGGAGGTTGGAAATGTCATTGATGCATTCTCTTGCAGAACGGAGCCCAGCTTGGATTTCACTCATCTGTCTCTTCCTGTGTTCAGTCAACCTTCGAAGGAATAGAGCAGAGAGCACCTTGGATGCCACAGCTGGCAGGCTGATGCCACGGTGGTCTTCACACAGCGTCCGCGTACCCTTTTTGAAGATAGGAATAACTGTCGACATACCCTATTCTGCAGGCACTTTCTCTTCGCTCCATATCGCACCACTGAGCTTTGTTAGATGGGTCACAAGGGATTCTCTGCCTTCTTTGAAGAGGACTGGATAGAGACCGTCCGGTCCTGGTGCCTTGTAACGTTTCAGTACGGATATTTCGTACTTTATTTCTTCTGACGGACGATTAAGGTTTACATTCCATTCGCCCGTATGAACTGTCTCCAAGAACTGTGTTGCGGGAGGCCAGCTAAACCGTTCTTCGAAGTGTTCGGCTCATCTTTCCAGTCGGCGTTTTCGGGATCATTTCACTGATGTTTGCTTTCCTAGGGCCAGTCGGTCGTATCAGTTGATATACTGCACGGCTGTTTCCGGTAGCTAAAGGCTTTATCTCCCTAGATTTCCATCTTCACGAGGGCTCTTAGTCTTTCCTTAAGCTCTTCACTATTTGGCGTTTGACGGATTTGCGTGAGCCGTCGTACTCGTTGCCTGCTGGTACGGATTTTCTGGCATCAATCAGGACTAGAGATCTTGACGATATCCAGTGGTCATTTGATTGTATCACATTTTGCCATTCTTCATCCACGTGCTCACCAACAGTACAGTATTGGTTTACCATATAGAGTTGTTGAGCTAGCTCAGATCGTTACTGTTGAGCTATGGTATTTCTTCGAAGATTGACATACTTATTGCTGACTTGCGAGGGCCCGAAGGGAAATGAACTCTCAGGCCTGCAAGCACAGGCGTGCAGGCGTGCACGCATAGCGTGCATGGCTCTCCACGGGCAATTGATGACCACGTTATCCAACTGGGTCCACGGTTGATTTGCAGTTGTGGCCTCCAGTTTAAGCGATGCGAATGTTTATACTGAAAGTTCCTACTGGGCAGAAACAGTTGATGATCAGCACACAACTGGATGAGTCGCTCTCCGTTACCTGTGCGACGAGCATCGACTCCAAATCGACTGCCCAAATGTGATTCCAAGGAGCTCAGACGACCGAATTAGGCATTCATATCCGCCGCAAGTATCAGAATGTCAGTGTTTCTTGCTCGACAAATAAGCCCGGATAGCTCTCAGCGTCAGAACTGCAGTCCGTTGGGACATACACCTACACTACAAACAGACACCGTTTTTGATATTCAGAGGCATTGAGCTTGATTGAGCTGCATAACCGGACGGTGCAAAGACGACTGTTCACTGGGATCCAACCCACCAAAACGCCTCCAGCTCTGGGGCTGAGTGCAACTCCCACATCATATATTCCATGAGTCATCGATTCTGGATCACCGGACACACCGAGGGAGAAATGTGAAAGAGCTGAGTTCGTCCTTGGCGTTTCGAGATGCATAAACAATCTTGGGTCTTTTATGCGTGTTTCGGAGACACGACATGCATAAATTTTAAGGGAGTATAGGGTTTCGGCGAGCATTGACTGTTTGCGAATTTGACATAGAGTACTTACGATAAAAGCTCCTAAGTAGAAAGGATTCAGCAAGGTGTTATTTTTTGTTTATTGTTAATAGGCAGCGGGGTGCATAAGGCCCATTGTTCAGATAACTGACAGATGACCTAGCAACGTTTGCTTGTGTGTTGGGAAGGGGTTGGGGATGGGCATCGGTGGATGGAGAGCTGTTCGGGTAAATTATACTTCCCGGTTGCCCAGGCCAAGGAAGGGGGTTTGGTTGAGGTGTCCCACCTTGGGCCTTTGACTCAAAAGTCTGACCCACAAGGCAGTAAGAGGATGTAGGGTTTGGATCTAGGACCCTGCCATCAGCCTCTGACTCAAAAGTCTGACCTGCGAGGCAGCGGGCAGTAGGGTTTTTTTGGGTACCCTTCCCAGGACCGATAACTCAATAGTCTGACTTGCTCGGTGGCAGGGAGTTGGCCCAACCCGAGGGCGCAGGAAGTAAAGCATTACTGTCTCACTCCTGATGCGGTTGCGCGCAACAGGTGCCTTTTGAGTAGCACCGGACTCTTTGGTTTTATAAGTATTTCGACCGTATTGAATAATGCACCGGCGGTCACGGTCGACCGTTTGGGGATCGGAGTGTGTGGTTTTCAGGGCCGACCTCTTCTAGCCCGTCGTTCCTCGGGGGAAGGCAGCATCTGTGTGTCCATAAATATGAACATTCTGATCGCTTGGGAAACACACCTTACTGGCCTGCACACTCCTATTGCAGAGGACGGTACGACTTTATCCCCAGACTGCGTCGTGGCACGATTAATCGTAGTACTATGTTTAGTCTGACTGTTCCCCTTTGAACTTCCTGGCATGGTTGCACCTTGTGGATCGAAGTTCCAGCCAGTGTAGCCCGCGGGGTTGTTGAGCACTCAAATCCGATCACAACATCAAGGTGGCAGCTTCAGGTCGGGACAGGTTACAGAATGAAATAAACATTTCACCAGAAGTGCTCTATCGAACTTAGGTAGAAAAAACAACTAAATAAACTGAGGGTTGTCCTCATGATTTATCTTAGTTTCAAGCATACTCTTCCAATTTATTTTCCTCATCTAAAGTCTGTTAACAAGTTAGTGTTATATTTTTTCGTGTGTGCCCATTCTCTTGACCAAATGCTACCCGGATTTCGTGTGTATGTGATTTATGTTGTAACATGTGTTTATATGTTTTGCAGTTTATATTGTAGCTTTCAAAGTTTGCCTTCCACGATTTTAGAGCACCCGATTCTGTCCTTTTTAGCCACTTCTGTGGTCTGAGTATCGTTAGTGTAAGTGATGGTGAAGCCCGATGATGCTTATTGTTTAGCCTTCTGATTACCAAAAAGCGTTTACAGAACTTCTTCCTACAAAAAATGCTCCAAAGTGGAAACCAGTTTACCTACTAATCATTCGTTGTGGAAATTTTGGGAAACCCCCTTGATGGAAATAACGTCATTCACCAAACTCTTGACCAAGTGTGGCAGTTCGTCAACAGTGTATCCTAGATCCTGGATGCTGTCGTACGATTCTTCGGGATGAATTCAGCTGTCAGTAAGACTGGTCATGCTAATCCACATCTCTTTAGAGCTTGAGAATCGTCAGTTCCATAACCGTGCACCTCATTTAACCTATCTGACGTCTGAGCTGGCATTAGTACCATACCTGAAACCAATTCTATTGACACCCTATGTTTACAGCAGCTTATGAGCGTCGTTGAGATGGAGATACATATCCTCGTGAATAAACATGAATCTTCCGAAATATCTTAGATTGAGTAGCCCAAACCTCGCTGTAATCAGCGCACTTATTTGCCGTAGGTCGACGAAATTATTGAGACACAGAAATTATTGGGGCACGATTGTTGTGGCACCCTACTCACGACTGTTTGGCCGGTTCATAAAAGCTGTGGATTACAGTGGGGCAGGTTTTTGCCGCGTTCAGTCACCCAGCGGCGCAAAAAGTTAACCGATGGTGATTTCAAGGGAAAACTCCTTTACTCTGAGTAATTAGAGACGTGAGCACGACCTGGCTGCCCGGAACTTGATGTCTGTGACTGCCAAGTTTTGAGAGTTCATCCATACAGCTATGGAATGAGTGTGCATACTCTTGTTTGTTTCTGATGCACAACATTAGTCACATCTTGAGCGTGCATTGCTGCACCTTTCTAAAAGGGAAGAATTACATTTAACTATATTACATTACATTACATCACATTACATTGCATTACACTTGTTAATAAACAGATAAATGTGTGGATAAATTTGAAAGCATCGGTGGAATTCTGTCCTATTCTGTCTTGATTATTCAACTTGTTTTGTGCCACACTGCTGTGGGATCTGCACTTTTGAGATGTGGTGACAGTGTGGTGCTCACGTTTTTGCTCTAGAATCACCATGAACGATGCTATATTCATCCTCCCCGCTTGCTGTGTATAACTTGGGTGAGTTGGTAGATAAGTGATGCAGCCAATCTGAATACTCTGAATATTTTGTGTCGTTTAGCTTAGAGGCGGTTCTGAATTAGAACCATGTGGTTATTTTTCCAACTCGATTGCTCTCCAAGCCATTTTTAGCTATCTTAAGCACCTGCAATCCAAGGGTAAGAATTTTAGTTCAGTAATGAAGAAGGAGAAGTTGCCTTTTTTGTGATCGAGAATGTCTTGTGAATCAAAGCATGAAGCTGGTCTTCCAACTCAGTTCCACTGGTTAACAGCAGCTTCTGGGACACCGATTTCAGTTCTTTCTGAGCTTATGCATTTCCGTCTGCCTCTGTTTAAATTCGGACAGTGAATCGTGCTCAATCGGACTCTTGAACCAACTTATTGTTACGACACTTGTCCGTTCTAGTTATCATCCGTGGTTGTTTTAGCAAGGTCTGAGATTTGTCGGTCACACGATTAAACTTGTCAATCACACAACCAGTTGTGGCCGGCACTGTTTCCCAGACCTACACTGAGCGGGGTACGTAACAGTGACATTAACGTGGGGAGTGGTTAATGCCTACTTGGTTGACCTCACTCCGCAGTACGATCACTTCAGACATACAAGTGTGTCCACCTGTCATTATGTTGCCCACAAACAGGAACGCACGGACCAACACAATTGAAGAACTACGTGATCGCTGTTTTGTGTTTCTTTTTGTAATAGCGGAGCATTGTATAATTATGTTCACTAAAATAATACCTTGTCCCACGCTTTTCCTTTTCTGCCCACGTACTAATGAAAAGAACTGCGCGTTTTTGCATCCATCGTGGGGCCCACTCGATGCGTCTCTTGATTATTTGTAATCTATGGCACGTTTGTTTCGTACGAGCTGCACTTTCTCCTGATGAACAGACCACCATCAAGACTTGTTTCTCCTAGGCGAGGTTTTACTGTTGGGCAGCGAGCCGGAAGTGATCCTCTGTGAGGGTTCGTCTCTCCAGAGAAGTTTATTGAGGGATGAACGACCGTATCCTGAAAATGTTGACTCACTTTTGTTGATTGCCTTTTTCAGATGATGACACCACTTCATTGGGCGTCTGATCGCGGATACACAGAAATAATCTCCACTCTGCTTGCTCACTCAGCAGATGTTAATGCTCGAGATAAGGATAACCAGACTCCGCTGCATTACGGTAAGGCACGTTGTTTCCCCAATTACAATGCTCTTTTCTTTAATCTTGCAGCTTGTGCTTGCGGTCACTTGAGCGGTGCGAAACAGCTACTGCAGGCCGGTGCGGACCTTAATGCCAAAGATGCTGATGGCATGAGTCCCTTGGAGCTAGCTGAAGACCAGTTCCGATCTGAACTAATGTCAACCTAGGATGCATTTACTTTTCGGTCCCTTCCCTGTTTTTACTCGACATACAAATATTTTTGAAATTATCTGTTTTCGTTTACCTGTCACTTCGTCATACTTATTCACCAAAATGCAGACATGCATTGTAAGATTCAGATTACTCTGTGTGCCCTACATGAGATATGAACGATTGTTTCTTCCACCGCTTGTGAGTTTTACCCAGGTCGTGTAGAATTTCGCCTGATCAACGTATCCACGTTGAGGCAAAAATAGTGATGGATACTGTTCCTACATCCATCACACTTGTCTAACGCTGGAATGGCGGGGTAGTTAGTTCACTAGGTTTCTATTGTCGAAACTACTGGTCAGTAAAGTCAGTAGTCGCAACTTTCTCTTTTGTGCTACCGAGTTCCAATTCCGGTGTTAATGGCTAGCACAGCAGTCTTCCGTAAGAGAGGGTGCTGCGCAGAAATGGAGTCTTTTCCGGGGACATCTCTCCCAAGAGGTATTTATTTAGTGGATTACCGCGTTTTGCTGACGCTTCAGGCTTTTAAACATTTAAGCCCTAGTTTTGTCTGAGTCACCGACGTATCGGTTGTTCCTGCTATCAGAAATTCTAGGATCGTCTCTTTTCTGATCTGCGTGCCTTGTTCCGCGTGTGACATGACTTACCTCGAAGTGACGGCGTAAATATATACGAAGGCAATTACGAACAGACGCCAGCCAAACTATCTGTGGTGAGTCGACGCAGGGATCGACCGAACGACACTGTCCGGGAACAAAATAATTGCATACACGCCTGAGTCATTTGCTCGTTTAATTTGCTAGGTCATTTCTCCCACACTACCAGCCACACCGTGCGCCTAATTAATGCACACGCTTATGAGTGTTCACTAGATTTGTGGAACTTTTTCCCGGGTCATTCGTCTTAACCTTATTCCTCCTATTCTAACACGATGATCATGGTCATGAGGGAAAAACTGGATTTGATCTTCGCTTTTATTGGCGCCATCAATGGTGTAGACGTTTAAACTATGGACTGGAAAGTCCCGACAGGTGGGGCAATCGATCAATATGACGAGGAAAGTTACTGAGTTGACCTTGGAGTTGTCAGCGCTCAAAGTGAGAACATTTTCACGTGCATAGACATAATATCTCAGGTTCATTTAGGGTGTGCTGGTGTTTGTACGCCCGACTCGCATAAGAAAGGTCCCTGGTTCAGACCTAAACAGTGGGAGGTATGCATTCCCGAAAAGCAAGCTTAGCACATGCACGCTGCTATCTGGCTATCGGCCATTCGGGCGGTCGGAATTTGCGGAATGGACTCGATTTCTCGGAAGCTACGATGTTTTCAAGGTTGCCAATTCATAGTTAAGAATGTCTATGTATATTACGTTTATGTTTAAATTCTCTGTACGGTTGATTTGCTTAATTGAGCGAATCTTCAAGGTCAACAATTACCGCGAATTGGGAGACAGTGGCTAATGTGATAACATATCGCAACTTGCGGTAAAACGTGTGTCGCTTACAGTGGGCGAAATTTGCAGGTAGTTCCGTAGTTATAATAGTTTCTAAAACTTGCCAGAGGCTACATTGTACTCGTTAACGTAAAATATGCGGGAGTGTCGCTCTTGTAGCCCAATTTTGTCTCTTATCTTCTACTCGAACAGACGGATGCCGAATCCTGTGTTTTCGGACATCGAGAAATGCTATTCCTAGTAATCATCGAGATAGACATATTCATTATATTAGGATAACTCGTACTCGGTTTGAAGAGCGTAGTGCTTGCAGAGGATGATCTATATCCGTAGGTCGAGTTTTATGATACACTGCTTGATGTAACCGTAGAAGTATTCAGGTCCTGTTTACTGAATCAATAATTATACATTCTTGATTGCAAGTGGTGAAACCCAGCGGGCCTTCCATCGCTGGCCCCAGGGAGTTGCCAGATGTACACGGTGAGCTGCTCATAACGCCAACCATTGGGTCCCAACCTAAATGAAGGAGGTTGTTGGTTTCACAATACAATGACGAGAACTTAGCTGACGCACACGACGAACATGCAGCTGAGGGTCCATGGTGCCTTATCAACTGGCCAGATGTAGCCTACGTCGACCATAGCGGACAGCTGAACAAACCTAGCTGATGCCAGTTTCTCAACAAACATATATGAAGCCATATCTGAAGCCAAAGCACTGCAACTGTAAAATGGAACGCGCACCAAAAAAATAAGAAGGGAGATCAATTGAAACAAGTTCTAAAAAAACTAAGGCAGATTATGGTGTTTTTATGGTTTGATCATACGTACAGTAAAATGCAACAGTTTTACGCAAGAGTTTTTCTTCGACACAAAGGATTCGGAGAAAAGTGCATCTGCCGGATAAGCATCGGTGGTTATTCACCAGGATGTTAGCTCTGTTTATTCTACCTCACCACCGTGCGTCCCCTTAATTTAATCCTTTAAGTTTTGACGAATTGAAAGTTTTTTTCCCATTAGGGACCCTGCACTTGGCAAGTAAAAACAACTCGGGTTACAATTATTATTACATTTGCGTTTCGCCAATGTGATGTCGACGAAGAACACGATAAAATCCTTATTCTGAAGGATTTGTCAGTCACTGATAAGCTTGTATTAAGCAGTTTTTCCCTGACTGATTTTTAGTAGTAGTTCCTGAAAGGGCGATCTAGAGGCAGCTTAGCAACCAGGACGCGAAACTATTGATAGGAAGTCCGTGGCTCGAATCCAACAACATCTTTTGATGGTTCCTATCTAGCTAAGACAAGCTGGCATAACCTCAACCTTCCTGCTTTCAGTGAGTCGCACGGCAGCCGCGCTTCGAAAAGGTGCCACAGCTGAACGATTATTCTTTATTACCTGATAGGGCACAACGAATGCATTTTTCGTCCCCAGTTCACCCCATTCTTTCGTTCTAATCAAAACGTCGGTACAGGTGAAAGCAGTGCATAAATGTTTACCTCTGTCAGGTTAATTTTGAAATCTACATCAATTAATGATATCATCATTGGAATTTCAGGTTTTGAGACAAACTCGATGGCACCTGAATGAAGCTAATCAAAATAAAGTGGGGATATCGTGGTCGATATGACAACATTATCATCCGCACACAGGTCTTAGTAACTGGTGATGTTGCCAGAATGGATCTAAAGTTCCTTGGGCCAGAAAGTATTGTGTTCGTTGAAGACGGATAATGTGGAATCTTTTCTACTGTTTATAATACGCCACCATTTTGATCAACTGCACACTTAGGAATAAAGGGCGAATGAAGCTTAACATTTCTTCTTGGTGATCCCACTAAAATGAAGTGATTCTCACAAAAATATGCACCAAGGTAACTCGTTCTAGACTTAGTAGACGGACTTACACACAAATATGGGGGAACGTGTAATGACTCAGCAGAGTTACCAGTTGAATGGCGGAGTGGCGGGCAAGAGCGACGTGAACGGTGAGGAACCTGTAACCATGGTTCGAATTCATCCGTAGGACGAACAGAACACGTGACCTTCACCTCATTCAGTGGCTTACGCATGTGACAGCTTTCTCAACCCTCCGGTTGCTGTTTGGTGAGTTCGGGCGACGACAAGCAGTTAACAGTTATTTTGCTGCGTTTTGTTCCGTTGGCGTCCTTGGGTCGGTATGCGATCCGGAAGTTTGTGTAGTGTCAACGTGACGGAGAATTCCTAAACGCAATCTTGCTGGACCAGGTTTTTCAGGAACACCTTGCCATTTTACCGGCTTAGGATTTCATTGCCAAACTATGCATAGTACGCAGCATGTCTCCGAATGCCAAAAACAGACGCCCGGCCTGCACATATGCAAGCAATACCCAACAGTACCAAGTGGTTAGTGGACAAGAGGAACAAAATTAGTGAGGAGGAATATTACTCTGAGAGGGCGGGCGAAGCTAGTTTTAAAGCCAATTTCTCCCTTCCAGTATGAACCAATGAAATTTTCCTTTAGGAGGGATATTCCTTTCCTTAAGCCCTTTACGACCTTGTCAATCCGCTCCTCTTGTACCTTCAGATCTGGGGCATTGATACAACATACCAAAGAATGCCCACATGTTTTCAAGACAATTCCAATCGGTTATTTTCCGCATTTCGAGTGCCGTGTATCCGCACTAAACAGCTCACGTTACGGATGGAGCCCCGCTGATGCGATGTGAAGGAAAAAGCGCCAATATGCTCTGCTGAGTGCGAACACCATATTAATCCAGCCACTGATTGTTTAAGTTTAGTTCGGATGTCTACAGCCACCTTCATCAGAGTTACTATTGAACTGGGACGATAAAAGTGAACGAAAATCGCTATGGTTTAAAAAACGGCGTCCCCAGGTTTTGTGCTTCCAGACTGCCTTTTGTGGGCAATCAATTCTGTGTGTGCATTAGCTTATCACGCATATATATATATATATATATATATATATATAATTCGAAGGGATAGGTTTGTAACAATGGCATTTCGTAATACAACTTCCGATGAAGGTCTAACTGCATGCGCACACCCAACTAGTATTCACCGTTAGGTTCATCAATGTCCATTAGCGTGAGTGGAGAGAGAATGAACGTGGCTGCATCCCGGTTACATTGCAAAGCCCGGTCACATTCCAGACTCATAGCTTGCTTAGTGTTGGTTCCTCCGCAAGGACTGATGACTCTCAAGCTAAGGCGGTTTGATTATTACCAGCTGATTCGAACTTACTTCACAACCTATACCTTTATGTCCTGTTTTCGATTAGCAGTTAGCAGTGGAAGGACTAGTAGAAGGCTGTTCGGATTGGCGAACTTTGTCCTATTGAACTTATGCTACCTCAACCGTGTACCGAAAATAGGTCATCTTCCCATAAAATACATGGAATTATCACTCATTTTTCGAGAGCGTCACGCTGTCCTTCACATGGAACGATACAGACAATACAATCTTATATTAATGCCTTACTAAAGTACTGCGTAACAAGTGTGAATAATGAATTACTGAGCCAGTTTGTCGCCAAAATTTGGAGTAGGTAAGGTCCTTAGTGCCCCAACGTGGTTTGGTTCCCGCTTCAATAATTTCTTGTCAAGTGGAAGGCATTTATATCGTTCTTTGCCACATACATTGAGCACACTATGACAACTAACTGACCGTTGTGTTTGCTCGAAAACAAACCGAATAAAGTCTCACCCTGAAATGAAAACGGACAACTCACACGGTGGACAGGTTGAATACCACTCGATTGAGATGACTCAAATTTCACATCCCGGAACCTTCAATACAAAAAACGATTAAGATTTTACGACTGAATTAGTGATGAGATCATGGACAAGATCATTCGGTATATGAATTAGCCGACAAGCTACTTGCACATATCATGGCCTTTAGTGTTCATAAAATTAGGCGATAGTAATTGGCCATTATTGCCTCCCACAACACATAGGGTTACGGAACAACACTGAGTAATGTTCTGGGGTCAACCCAGCCTTGGCCACTAACTTCGGTCGAGTTTTCAGTCATCTGACTCTAGTGATCTGGCACGCGTTCCGTGGAGCATTCACATAAGCCTCTGTCTGGTCTGCCAATGTAAGCCCCCGCGCGACAGCAGGTGAGTTGTTACGTGATGTGCGAGATAGGTATGTTGAGGTCGTTAGGCTTTCTACTCCTAAATTTGAATTGCCTCTGTGTAACAGGAAGGGTGGCTGGGGGGGGGGCTGGGTAAATGAGATCGACTGCAGCACACAGTTTGTGCTTAGTAGCTGTGGTCAAGTGGTCTTATTTGAACTGCAGTTCAATGAGAATATCTCTCTCCTTTGATGCGTGTATTTTCCCTGGTTGTGAACGTGATCTACTGTGGAAGGCAAACATTCGGTTAAAATTTCTTTATTCTGACGTGAAGCAAACGTATATATTTGTTTGGTATGCTGGAACGAACTCTGGACCACACCAGACCTCTTTCGAAAGCCGCTGAAGTAGAACTGGAAAGTCGTGAATATTGTGCAGTTCATTTTTGTCTGCGGTATGGCGAACGTCCAAGATTACCGTATAGTCTTGATTATGGGATTAACAAAAACGTGTGACTATCATTGTCTTTTATTCCAAGAGAAATAGAATAGCTGGGACGCGTATTTATCATATGCTCAAAATTTGGTCATAATGAGTTACGTCTGTTGGGAGCAAACTATCTTCGGCATCTCGTATTGAGCTGTAAAAAAACAATCCGTTCAGTTGCACCTAAAAAGATATCTGTTAAGACAGGCCCATGTCTACACTATCGGTCTTCGAAATGGAAGCGGTTATCTGTGATATATGGGGGTAGAAGTTCCTCAGTTAACTACATAATACGTGTTTTGGGTAGTCCTAGATACATGGTTCAGAATGTGTGCAAGCTGGAAGAAGTCTCTGACACAATGTTGGGTAGAGAGAATGTTCACCCTCCACCGGGTCCGTTTACAGTATTATGCATACACAAAACTGGTGTGTAGTATGAAATAAAAATTACATTCTCGCAGCGTATCTTCGTTGTCAGTGCTGCAAACAACCCACTGGAACCCACAGATACAAAAACACCCCCAAGGTTCGCAAAGTTGGAATCCTGCTGAGACAAGGCATAATGTCACGGTTAGTCGGGTTGATTCCAGAAAATCGTTCAATGCATTGCTCCATAATCCTAGCCTGAGAATGTTGGCGTTCAGCCAAGCTATGATGATCAATCACTATCAATCACTATGCAAACAAAAAACTGGTGTGTGCTTGTGGGTACAAAATCAACCCAATCGACTCACACATCTATTGACCGTGTTCATTATTTAATCACTGTTTCACTCGTAAGATCTTGACAGTTTTTAGTTTACGACTGTCAAGATAAAACCGGGCTGCTAACATTCCGCAGTATATGTTTTCTCTCCCTGTTGTGGAAGTGGACTGAATGGAACGGGAGTTTCCAAGTTGCCTAGATTTCTTCCACGTAGATTATGTTTTGGGTGGGTGGTTGTGCAAGTATTTCATTCCCTAATGCTTCCTACCAAGATTATAATCTGTTTCGATCTACGAAAACTATTCGCAAAGGAAGTGAGATCCTAAAGATAGTCTTGGTTTATCATAACAACTGCGAATTGTTTCATGCCTGTTTGGGAACTGGGAGTCCTAGTGACTGTCCAGTAACCTCTATACCGGACTACTCCCCACTAGTTTTATTTGTAAAGCCTCACCAGTAAAAGCTATCATTTTTCATGAGTGCAAGGTGCTCCGCAATGTCCGAAATATGGGAATACTTTTTCAGTGTGCGTTGACTTGGGACATGGTCTGCTTTTGTGAACTGCTATTGGTTTTTTATTCTTATTAATTAGCACGTACATTCACCTTTCAATTTCGTTTCTGCATGTGGACAGCCGCATTCCTTCGGCTCTGTAAAATTTTGAAGTAGTTCTTGCGTCAGTTTCAAGTTAGTTCGGAAAATAATAGTGGGCACTCATTTTGCATAGCACTGGAAAATATACTTGGTGAAATCTAACTCACAAATGATCTGCTCCCGGTTTTGCCTCACGAGGCATCTCCGAGTCCAAAACTTTCAGGTGGTCTAAGAGAACTAAACTTCTGTCAAACTACTCATGCAATCAGATGCTCGTCAAAAAGAATTTTATGGGATCAAGTGGCCAAAAGTATACACTGCTTTCTATTCGTTATTGAGGTTGACAGACGACGAGAAAGTATCAGATCGGGAGCTTTTCTTCAGCCTCCAAACATTCGGAGTATTAGCTTCCACAAAATAAGTTGTTGAAACTCCGCAGAGTTCAATAGAGACAAAATGTGAACACAGTCCAGATGGGGAGGGGTTTCCGAAATAATGGCTTGCACAAAATCGACCTGCTGCTACCTGGTCTCTAAGTCAAAACAATCCATTCTTCCTGCCACAAAACAGGACAGGTTGACAAGAAAACGTTAAGTATAACCGCCCAACTAGTTTAAAGAGAGAGGGGTCTTAGAACTGATCATAAGTAGTGCATCGCATTAACTATTGGGTTAGAAGGTCACTTGCCTGGACGTCGGATCCGTTGGATTAGTGATGTGTGCGTGCTTATTTTTTAGGGGATTTGTGCCACAGGAATTGCGCTCCTTACCTTGAATGTCATCCTGTCATATACACTGACACGTCCGGCTGCATATATCACTAGATGCAATCACGTGACGGGTGTATCCTGAGAAAGTTAATCTAGTTGGAAAATGTCACTGTTTTGGAAGTAAAATGTCTAGTGTGTAGGAAAAGGCCTGGTAGAACAAATTGGGCACCGTGCATACCAAGCCCCATGTTTATACATAATGCCCTGCTCCGTAATGGAGCCACTTTCCATTGTGAACTTTATCAGAACCCGCATTCCTATACCCATATTCCGGCTTTCCTTGAAGAGATGGCTCCTCAATTCACTGACTTGTTCTAACTTATTTCAGTATGGAGGCTCGGCACTGGTTTAACTCTGTTCGCTTAGCTGGGCCTTTTTGGTGTGAACGATCTTTTCACCAAATGTGACATCATCAGTAGGTCGTAGCTTATCGTTGCGTGGTTCTTTAGAGGTACTTCGGTGTGTCCTGTTGACAGAGAAGTACTTGGTCGTTGGAATAGCCGCTCTTGACCCGTCCTCTGGTTGACCGACGTGCAGGTAGCCTTTGTTCTTGAGCCTTCTGAGCTTGGCTTCCGTAATTGCCTACGGAGAAACTTCCGAAGTTCACCAACCATGGACCGGCAATGGACCGTCCATGTGTCTGGGCACTGACTAAGCAACATGGTCTACGAAGGATGGAACTAATCATCACAAAGAAAGCATGAAAGCCTTAAACGAAAGCATGGCAAACTGCTGTACTTTCATTGACCCGCAATGATTTGCTGAACTTGGATGGACCACATCAGAAGTTGGGTAACATTAGAAGAAACTGGGAAAACTCACGAGGAAGGATGAACTCACCAATGGCGACGGTTCAAAAAATCTGTCTACCTCATCTGCCAATACGACTGAAAAAATCCAGCCAACTTCAGCGTCACAGGCGCCTACTGTAATGACTGCCTGGTCAGCTTGGAACATGCTTTTAAAACAAACGGGGTGTTTGAGAAAGTTCGACAACAAATTCAACAAGCTATCGATGATTACAAGAAATCGGACTTCACAAACAACACAAAAACGAGAAGTTGATATAGGCAGCAACCTACAAAGTGGTGAATAAATCTTCGTGCTGCTGGGAGACAAGGAGTGATTCACAGCGGTACTGGAAAACCGGATTATACTGACTCTACTACGACCAATAGTTTCGCTAGAAACGCTGGTTAACTAGCTGACAAGAAGCTTGAGGAGAAGATTGATTCACTGAGTCCAAAGATATGAAAAGTAACGCTGAAAAGTTTCTCAACATACAAAGGAATATCATGGCGAGGGGTGAAGCACTTGTGTCCTTGTTTGAAATCTCTGCTCTGTTCACTTTATTGGAGTTCACCCTAGCTTGAGAAACCACAGTAGAGTTAGTCTAGAACAACTCAAACACAAGAGGATCATTAGAGATAGAAAGTGCATGTAAGCGTTTGGGCTTTTGGATAAATGGACAGATATCAACACATAAAAGTAACCCCATCGGGACCACCGATACCCATAATAATCGCCGGAGTGGTAATGCAGAAATTGGAGCACATGTTACTATCAATGATTGATCTCGTATTCTGGTCTCGTTACGTGGATGACTTTTTCGTCATTAAAGAACGGACTACAGTAGACAGCACACCATACCTGAAGATATCAGCTTTACAGGTGAACTTGAAGGGTACAGTCAGCTACTGAACGTACTTGTTAGCGGGCATTCGAAGAGGAATCTTCATCCTTGCTTCATTGGGAAGAATACACACGGACCAAGTAGCAAACATCCGGTGAACCACAAGGAAAACTGCTTCCACAATTTGTTCTGCATTACATTGGAGTTGAAATAATGTGAGAAGCGTATTTAGATCGAATACCCATAGACAGTGGCTGCCCACGGAACTTTAAAAGAAGACTCCCCGACAGCAACCGACAACTACGGCACGATAAAACAACCAAACCACCATAAATTTATTTGGAATTTTAGCAAGGCTACCACAACCCTGGTAGAACACGGAGAAATAGATTTTAAGACAAGTCTATTTAGAGTATAGGAGGAAATATGTGCCGAACCAACCGCGTAGAGTGTTATAAATACTATGTTGGACATAGTGGACAACAACTACCTACGCGAAAAAAAGAACGTGGTGGGGCCGTAAGAAAGCACGCCCCTTCATCCCTAGTATCCATACAAGAAGATCTAGAAGGACAATAGCCCAACCTGTGAAATCGGAAGATCTTGGTACACGGAACGAAAAAACAACAAAGAGAGTATTCAGAAGCAAGGCACTCCACCACAAACGTAATTAACTGATATTTAGAAATCGAACCAATCTGAGCACCATTTTGAGTAAGGAATCGCCAAAAAATTGACTAGGCGACTAAGAGGGAACCGAGGTTCAGGTGGCAACCATGGTAACACGGAGCTAACAGGAAGGGGGACGGAGGAGAGGTCAAGTTCAAAGTTTGTTTGGACGCCGGTTGAGTAAAGAAACTAACTAAACGACCCATCATAACCGAAGATCACCGGTATCAACAAGACGTATTAAAAACACGAGAGCAGCATTGTTCGACGCCCACACAACTATGGGCCGCTAAAGAACGATGCAACGCTAACCTGCTATGCACTGTGTATCATGCTTATTCGTGGCGAAATGCTTGCAACTAAATGGTTCTATAAGTGAACAGGGTCATAGTTTTGGTCCGACTTTACGATTCAAAGTGGAGTGGTTCCCCTGAGCAGCACAAACCAGAGTTACTTCTATCAGGCCATATAAGCCTGGCTGAATCAATACTTTAAATATATGCGACGAACTATTTTGGTGTTATACATAATGTCTTAGAGAGAAAAATCCGGTTTGTTATTTTACTCGCACTGTGAAAACATTCAAGTGGAAACTGTTATTAGACGAAAGTCAACTGCAAGTTGCCAACCTTAGTTTAATGTTCCCGGAAATTTTCTCGGGAGGTGGCCAATGACTTGAGTTTGTTCCCACTAACAATATGCGTAGTGCGAGGAAACTTCACATGTGGGTTTTCAGACCTTTTAGAAAGGGAGGTCGATATGATGCTGTGTCAAGACCTTTTCAGATACAATGTTGAAGATGTAACTGAAATTAAGTAAGAGACTGATGGCAAACAAATGGCGATAAAGTGAAACTCCCGAGAGGGTGATTTACCAAATTTCATCGATTTTTGGTTATGAAAGAAACTTGTTTAGAACTAAATATCTGTGCGCAAAAACCTTTCCAAAGACGAAACTTCTCGCACCAACAAACTTGGACAATGATCTGACACCTTCTTCGAAGCCGTTTTGAACTATGCAGAACAAGTTTTCTGCGCGGGTCAAAAGATGCAACCCGCAAGTCTTATACGTCACCAAGGAAGCGCCCATTATTTACTGGCGTTTGGTACTGTGTTTTCAGAGAGATTTGGTGACCAGAGGATGTGCGAGTGAACGCGTGACATATACGTAATTCTGAATGTTAAATTTGTCGTAATGATGCAACTTAGATTTGTTATTCCTGCCGACCCATCGGGTTACACCGAAATTTTAGGCTTGTCGGAGCGCGCCAAGGTTCGGAGATCCCTGGTACAGCTCTTTGAATCAAGAGGGAAAAACGAGCCCTACTCATCTGCATTCTTGTGGTGGTGTCTACGACCGAACGTCCATGGGAAAATTGGTCACATGTATTTTCTCAGTGAAGCCCCAGAGTTTCCCTGTAGCTTTTTCGGCGTTTCTAATCTGAATCATTCTTTCCAGGTCGCTACATGTTGTTGTGGACGAAAGCTATTTCATTTGATGATAGACTAGTAACGAAATATCATGAGATTTCCAAGGAAAATGTCACATAGCGTAGGAAAAACCGTGTGTAAATTCTAAACCCGGCAAACTTAGTCTGTCCGTCCAAGCAATCTTCAGCTTTAGTCTCTGGGCAATAAATGCAAACATGAATCACTAAAAAAGGCATTCTGGCATTCTAAGAAAACGTCCAACCGACTACCCCTTCTATTTGGTCCTTTATTATCTATCATACAAAATTTATGTATTATAAAGTGGTTGCGCGCCACCTAATGATTTATGTAAGCAACTTCTATATTCCTACTGATGTGACAAACTAGTAAACGGTTTTCCAAGTGTGGAATAGCACTTCGGAGTCGGTGCACTCATCAGTTGCTATTTCTTCACAGGTGTGTAAGAACACCTTTACTTACTGTGCTATTGTTGAACTTGTCGCGCACCTAGAGTCGTGTTAGAAGCTGACTGTCGATTAGCGGTTAGTAAAGACAGGGATGAGGGACTGCCAGCTTAGCACCTAGGATATGGTAAATTTTTCTGTAGTTTAAATCTATATTATTTGATAACGATTGCTCTTATTGAGCACAGGTCCGGGAAGTACTGAGATTTGAAGAAGAGATGGCTTCAAACAGTAAGAACAGTCTAAACGCGAATAACGTATCTCGGGGAACCTCATGCAATTAGTTGCAAATAGGAAAGGAAAGCTATTCATTTAAATCTGCAGCATCTGTTTAGTAGACCGCAATCTGGCACAATGATTTCTTATCACAAGCACTCGTAGAATAGAGGCTACACCCGATTTTCTCATGTTGACTCATCCTAGGGAGGATCAATATATGGAATGATGTTGAACAATTCAGTTTCAGGTAGTCACTTTTCCGAGTGGTGGCTTCAGTCAAACCGTCCTGTTGTTTCTTTCTGTGAACCAATGGCAACCAGTGGTTCCTTTTCCTATTCGTTCTGACCACTGATTATAGCGCCGTTTTGTTTCCTCATGCTCGTTCCCCGGGTTTGTGCTTCTGCCTCAAGTTTTCTTAGGCTCCAGTTACTATTGTCTAGATTTTTTCGCTTGTTCATCTTCGCCTGCAATTTCCTACCAACTCTACCCATTTTCGAATATCTGTTCCGATGGAAAAACAGGCCTCCCGGGGGTTGAACTCGGAATCCTTCGGATGGAAAACAGGCGCGCTATCCGGTGTACTAACTCGACTTCCACCGCAGTCCCGTTTTTCTACTATTTTTGTGTTGCGTCTTACCCAATAGTGCCTGTTTGGATTTCGCTTGAAACGGGCCTAAGCGCGCATTCCGATTCGACACTTGGCACTTGTTACTTCGCATCGCTGTTAGCTAAAGAATGCAGGTATATTTAATTTTTGCCAAATTCATTTGATATCCTTTTTTTCCAGACAGTTTCCGTCATTTCTTGAAGGTACTGATTGTCTTCTGTGCCGTTATCTTTGTATACGGCCTATTCACACTCTCTGGCTACCCGTATCCGTACCTACTCGTTAGTACTTCCAGAAATCCCTGCTGCCTCACTCCCTCTTTTTCTGCTCTTACAAATTGTGCTATTGTGGATTGTACCTTCTGCTTAATTCATGAAGTTCATCAACCTATTTATTCATAGAATCAGTTCTCAATACACCTACGTCTACTTCTCTCATCCGTCTGTTCCTACTGCCTACTGAATACAAATTGCGGATAGTCTGATAGCTTCAAACGTCTTGTAAGTTCCTTATCTGATCTTACACGCCCATTCAGCAAGCCATATCAAGAACGACAAAGCGATTTCAAGTGCTGTGGAATGTTATTCGAAGCAATCTTTCCTTGGCTTACTGTAAGAAGCATGCCAACATATCCCTCATAGTGGATCACGTGCCGCTCAATCTCATCACTCGTTTAACTCTAAAACGCCATTTTAAATCGCACTCAAACTCTCACGAAATTTTCTTGTTTGAATGAAACCAAAAGAAGTTGTTTTGTTGGTTTTAATCTTGCAATATTTGTAATCTGTTACTGGAAAATATAATGAAAAACTAAATCATACGCGATAACCTATTGGAGACTGATTCTGAACAGAATATATTTTGTGTGCTTTCGAACAGGTCTAATCCCTTGACGATTTAGTTGGACCAGTGGTAGTCTCTTTCTAGGTGGACCCTTCCTTGTAGAAGTCAACGTCAAGCATTTGCTTACGTTTGGAGAGGTTGTTCTCGAGTCCATAGGATCCTACAGCCCTGTGTACTTACTAATAGTTACCACAAAAGAAGGGCTGACTAAACATCCATACAAAGGACGCGGAAACAATCAGAAGGTTCAAGAATCGTGAGAATCCCGATTGATACTAGGTTTTGAGCTCAAGCCGACGCAATGATTGCTTCTAAGTCCTTCGGAACCTAATTATCCTAGCTAGGTAGAACCTGGAGAACGGTAGCAATTCAGAAGGCTGGTTGATTAACACAATACTTCCAGCAAGACTACTGCTCCATGATAGCAGCATAAGAGGATGCAATTGAAGGGAAATTTCAGATGCGTCCCATCTGTGCCGTCGTTTGACAAAATACTCAGAATACTAGTACAGTAGGGGGCTTGTGTTGCAAAGTGAACTTTGATATTGCAACTTTTTTTCACCTCGAATGATAAATATCTTTCGCTGCGATTTGTGATATGTGTAAAAGACGGTCTATCCATAAAGACGGAAATTTGTCAAACCTAGTCAACAATAGGTTTTTGCAGCTATAGGGGTTAATCCCAAGTGGCCTTTATTTAAAGGTAACGAGAAATCTTTGTTCAGAAATTCAGTACTACTTAACGGGAAATAAACTCATTCCTGGTTGAACACAGCTATTTAGGAATTCGTACTCCACAATATGGTCGGGCTGACCACGATTCTACTGTGTTTTATTTACCGAGCCTGGTTTCCAAAGGTTCATTTCTGATGATTACTATTATGATGGTTATTATGACTTTTAAAAAAAAATCGAATGATCCGTTAAAGCGTGAGCAGGTACTACCACATACTTCACTGAATCTATTACGGTTGGCTTCATATCCATCACGTGACCTTTGGAATCGAACTTTGGGATTCATTCTTAGCTTAAGTTGCGCTTAGGTTGTTCACAGGCTTAGACTTCCATCTGGAAAGTGGCATGTGAGCGAGCCAGGCTGTAACGATACGTCGCTCCACAATGCGAGTCTGCTCATCCTTACTCCAACTGGTTGTCATTGTCTTATGCTATCTAACACAGAGTGAATTGGTCAAAGTCACGTGTGCAGTTAGATACTGGGAACCGTTTATTTACCATGGTGATGTGATGCTTGGAGTTTTTGTGCCCATACACAATCTTTGGGAATACTCGGCTGGCAAGGAACCAGAAGTGACAGTTTTTGGTTTCAAAGTGAGTCTGCTTGCTTGTTTGGCTACCGTGTCATGCTTTCAGGGCCGCTGTTTGTCACATGACCTCGCCGTTCTAACTTACATGTTGGGTTTATTGACTATCAGCTGAGGTTGGCAGTAAACAAAACCTATGTTTCCTGGTTATCCAATAAGACCAGACAGGTGAACAATGGGTACACCACTAGCTTTTCTCTTAGTGCAAATGCGGTCGAGCTTTTCCACGCTGATGGAGTAACCAGACAACATTTTATCGGGTATCTTCTCTAAGCAGTGGCACCAGAGATAGTTCATTCACGCGGTCGGGAAATTTCTCTATTTTCAGGGCCTTCGAATTCGAATGCCACAGGACTCTCCATATTTTGCTAATTGCTTATTTACCCTTTGGAATATCTCCTACTAACGTCCCCGGATCATGATTTGTTACTGACAATGTCCTCATTGTCCTCTATAATCCTGTGTTTCCATTGCTTTCTGGTGTGTACCTGATTCCGTCACGCAAACTATAGACCGATAGTTGATCATTCATCTGCAGTGTAATTGTTATGTGTTACTTATATGGCTCAAATGATTGTGTACAGAAACTATTGCAAGGAATAACATGATCAAGTTTCTCCCTTAGTTTGATTTTGTTGGCTAACCAATGGCTAAGTCGGACTTCCGTTTGGTGAAACAGGTCATGTCTGAAGACCCTATATTTTTTTAGCCTTCTGCTGTTGTAGCATTTATCACTTACGTTCGTGCTTGGTTCACAGGAGGAAATAGATGAGTTGGAAAACTAATCTTTTTCTAATAAATTTGGAGACGCCACGTTTTGCAAGCTTACTCACGTCTCTGAATGTATTCAACTCATCATCATCCAAGGATTTGACAGCACAAATAAAATTCAGTTACGAATATCGCGTTTTTCTTTTCTTTTTTTCCAGTTTCTGGAGGCGATTTTATCTACTCTAGATGAGATAAATTCTCGCAAAAGCTATCTGAATTACACTCTGGGTGCTGTTGTTTTCGACTCCTTCAGTGATGCAGAAATTGCGCTGCGACAAGCGCTAAGTTTTATCGGAGTGAGTGCCAACAACGCAAACACATATAATACAGTCTTTTCGAATTTTTGTTGTTCAAGCATTGCACCGTTTTGTATAGGGCAAAACAATTGTACCAGTTACCTATTTATTCTAGGTACCTGCCTTATCCGTCAATTTTTTACGTTCCTGCGTAATATCGCAACTCAGTGTAATATGGTGCAAGTGTTATCGAGAGCCGCCCATTACCGCACTGTCCAGATGGTAATGGATAGCCTAGAGGTTTTGCATCCGCCATATGTTTAATGATGTTGTCATTCTTAGGATGACATTGTCGAACGAGTAGGGCAATCTGATGAGTACTTTTGAACTGCAAGGTGTGGCACTTCTCAAGACAGATCCGACAAACATTTCAGTCAGTCATTCTTGCCTGAACCGATTCACCTTTCCATTTTGGTACCGTTCCTACGCAAGACGGCGAACCAAATGTGATGTAAAATAAGACCACTCAACCTTATCAGGCGTGATTACCTTATCCTTTGATCCTAAAGGCAGTCATGCACAGTGAGTCTGGATATAGGGAAGTCCCGTCTAGCTCCACTGTCGAATATAGCGTATTCTGCAACTAATCTAATTAAGACACTGTTGACGTATTCACTTCAATAGCCAGTCCAAAAGTAATTCTATCAGTTTGCAGCCTGGACGGAACGACAGGTGAAAACTAACGTCGCTTTCGGTATGTGAGAAGCTTGAAAAGCTGTGCGAAATTCCAGAGAATTTGAACATTTTAAGGTAGTTATGAAGGCGACAGTTACGCGACAATCGATAAACAACTGATGATTAAAACCGGCCGGGAGCCAGGTACCCAGGAACGGCAATGTTAGAAGCGGCAAACATTCTTTTGGAACACTCAGGAATCTTAATCCTGGCTCAACAGCGAAGTCGGCCTGGTTTTCTGCGCTTCCAAGCAGAGGGTAGGAGAATACAACGGTACTGCGCCATAAAGCTGGTGGCTATACGCTCTCATTTTCAGCGCATCAATTTTACCTCTTGCATCTGCACGAAAAAGTTCATTTAGACGTAAGACGTGTAATTGCACGGTAAATTGGGGAGAACGACCAAATTAGAACGTTATACCTGCCTTTGTGTATATATCGAGGACCGTAAGCTGGCAGTGACAGGACCGTTAAAAGGCAGGTACAGTTTGAAGATGAACAGATTAACTAAAGGAAGAAAGCAGATGGTGGCGCGAATTCCTATATGAACCTTCAGTCCACATCCATATGCTTACCATTAGTTGGTGGTGTGTAAATTTATTTTGCCTGATAGTGTACAAAAAATTTTGCCTTTAAAAGAAGAACCAAACGTGTTGCATACCGTTCCACCCTACCTACGACGAAGAGAACGGCTGTTCGTCACTTAATTGTACTCGTCCGCACAGCATGCTCTTGGGTTCGCACAACAGAGCAACAAATTGCTACAAGCATAATTTGAAAAAGTAACTCATTATGCTACGATCGCAGAAGTCACTTCGCATTTCACATTAGCGGCAGGTCTCAGATAGAGAAAACGATGGATGTGGGCACAACAACAAAGGATGCAAGCTTGGGTGAAATGCAAAAGGAATGTTTCCTCCAAAAGTCAATTTCTTCACGGCAAACAATTCTCCTTCCCGGAACACTTTTCCGAAATAGAGTGATCTAAGCACTCAAAGATGGGTCTAGGCTTCTTTCAAATGTAGCTTCTCACTGAAAACTCATCCAAAAATGTTTTTTTATCATAGGGTCCTACATCCGCCTGGGATAAACAGCAAATCATTCGACCTTGCTCTATATCAGTAGTCGGCCCAGCGCTCAAGAACCATCGTCTGATCACTTGATCCGGCTCGGAGATGAAAGACACAGATGTATGAAATGTTTTTGTGAAACGACAACTCAGTGAAGCTTACTTGCCACCATGTTTGGTTCAAAATGACAAGCTCAATAACAACGCAATGTATCTCACTGCTGGCTCTAGTGTTGTTTGTGAACTCACATGAAATTTGCCTGTCACCATCAAAGCTCCTCAATGACCCTTTTTTGGGAATATGCCCACGCAGTCTAAAATGTAGAACCTGTTGGAGTTGAATAATGCATTTATCGGGGTTGGCTGAGTGCTCCAGCAAATTCTGGCAGATTTTCATTTGATTGAACCAACCGCGATAATCATACCGATGACGCAAGGTGTACCGGAATGCACAGCTGCTCGCCTTTCTAACAATGTGTCTACACGAGTTGTTCATGTATTGCGCCAGCGGCATAAACTTGCATGTACCTGTGCGCATATAAGTGTGCCTTCATTTTTTCCAGCTGAATATAAGCAGTTTTCGTGGTCCTGGGTGCGGACGCGAAGCCCTACCCCGTGTAGAGGAGAAGCCCATCACAGCGTTAATTGGTCCGGCCTACAGCGACGTATCGCTTTCGGTGGCCAGCCTGTTGAAGTTGTTTTCTGTTCCACAAGTGAGTTCTGTTTATTCTTATATATACATCGCCCCCACAGGGTAGTAATGATGCTAGATTGGTCCTCAGAAATACTCTCATCTCAGTCACAGAATAATAAACACACCATTGTCGATCATTGTCTGCCTGAACTGGTAAGCTAGAAGGTCAGAGCAAGTACGCGGGATATCCCTATGCATCATCAAAGCAGCACCGTCTAGGGTGGTCGCTGATGGAGAGGAAGCCGTCACACAGAACACCTTAAGCGAAATCCCACTTAACTTCATTGCTAGGGCTAATACTGGATAGAATAGCTTTTAGATTCTTCAGGACAGACCCTCGACAAAAAACTATAGTCTTGGTTAGCAGCTGAAATACAGGAAAAAGTTTTTCGCTTACTTCTACTTGATTAATTCGACCACATTGTAAAAACCTTCTGAAAGAAGCAGGACACTCAAACGGGCTAAGCTGAGTATAGAAGCACGTGAAGAGTAAAAACGACTGTGTGCATAATTTTGTCAAGGTTCTGGAACTACAGAGAGAATCCTGGATTCTGATCCAATCACGCAAACGTAAAATGAGGTTTTAAAGCGCACCATCTGGAGTATTGGTAGGAAAGAAACCATTAGCACACCAGATGGCAGCGCCTTTCTCCCTGTATATTTGCTACCAAAACAAATCTGTCGGCTTTTGAAGATAAAGATCGGAACCACCTCTAACTCGGCCAAGTTCTGAGTTCACATTCTGACTTGACTAAGTTTACCATATAAGGATAATAGGTATTTGGAATATAAACTGACTAATCCCAAAGGTGCCTCACATTTACTCACCTAAAAATGCCAAAATCGTTTTGAAACAACGGAAGTGGCCCTGTTCATGCTAGTCAAGGCGGGGAATCAAGGTATACAATAGCTAAAGGGAGGCGGTTTATTTAGTTACTCCGGTAAAAGTAACCTAGTGAATAGATGTTGCAAATATGGTGAAATCATTGTGAAAGTTCAAAGTGATATGTAACCAGAGTCATTGGTTAGTGAACTAAACGTGTATGCATACTGCCTAACGAAAACATCTTTTGAACCCGGGAAAATCGATCACTCGTCCTCATTCTGCGGAAGATTTGGGCACCAAAATCATCAGTCCACAAAGCGAAGAGACGGAGTAATGTTCTGCGCAAAACCTACGTGTATATGGTGGTCAAACGAAAGCCGACCATTTACCCACTACATTGCACACTGCAACACAGTACATATGTTGAGACAATCAGTGAGCACTCCCAATATGATGTTTAGTTTCAGGCCGAAATGGATCTGGAAAACGTTCTTCCAGAACCTTTGACAGATCGTTTTGTTTGGATTTCCTTCACTCAAATGCACTCACCCACCGCTGAAATCAACCTGAAAGTCGTATTTTTTCTAAACTCCATTACTTGGAAATGATATATCAACACACGTAAGGGCCTACTGAAGACTCAGACGCCTCATCGTTTTCAGACAGCTATTCCATCTCACAATAAGCTGCTTACGCCTATAAATACCTCCAGATTAGGCGCGTTCGTTGCACCTGATCCTGCAGGCTTGTTATCATACAAGACCACAAGGGCGGATGACCGAAACCTCGTCTTGAAACGTGGATAGACTCAACTCTGCAATTTTTCAAATGGGCAGGATGCATATAAGAAGGGTCAGTTTGCGACAGAATAGACTGTAATTGGTGTTGGCAAATCAATCGTTCAACCGCTGTTGCTCTAGTTCGGCGGCCTTTGTAGCCATTCTTTCAGAACTCAGTTATGAATAGCATGATATAATGCCGAAGATACCTCGCGCAGCGCGCAACCGATTGATTTGAATTTTGGACTGCATATGTAATACTGGATTTCACTTTAGGCTACTGAAACAAAAGTACTGAACTTCAAGTGGAAAAAGAACATAAAGTTATAACAGAAGCACAATTCCCTCTTCGGTAGTTTAGGAGTATTTGTGCTATTCTGCACGAAACAGTGCAGTTTACCTTTGGACAAATCCATATAGTCATAGGAAGATGATTCTGCGTTTCATCAGCAGTATTCCGTTCATGATTTTTTTCTCAGAAAATATATGTTTGCGTTGGAAACTCCCTTTTTATCCATCGAGTTCAAATTGGTGCGGTGAGAAGCCCCGTTTCTGCCATGATTACGGTTGATGACATTTCACGCTGTGAGGAATTTAGAAAAGCAATTGTCAGGGTTCCTTAGCTGAACCAAATGAAAGTCGCTACATTCGAAAATATATCCGTTTGTCACTTATACACAAATGACGAAGACTTGCAACGTGGTGATCGAGGTCGCGGCGCTTACTGGCAGGTTTTGATTTTTACCAACCAAAAGAGCTACACACCATTGGTTGATCTCTAGTCAGTATGTCGCATATAAACAACTGGCAAAAATCCAGAATTTGCCTGATATGCTTTCAAAACAACCACAAAAAACGAGCGGATTATCTCTGGTCATTTAATTTCCTGATGTCGAACTTGGCTGCCAATCCTAAACTCAATAACCCTGGATATATAATTCAGCAAGTTCAAAAATACTATCGAATACTACGACATGAGTGGAAAAACCTGAGTTTATGAAAGTCTGAAGGACTGAAATGTGGGTGTAGAAAGCCGACGCAGGTCATTAAACAGCAAGAAACATGAGCTTAGACCGTAACATTCCGGTTTAACTGTAACATAGGAATGGGGGAGGTTCAACTAAACCAGTGGGGAGAGGAGAAGAGAGAGATTTTTTAGCTCAGCCAGACGAAAGTATGATCAACGTTAAAAGAATCTCCTTTTTGTTAGAAAAGTCCCGTTTCAGCCACCGTCTGCTATAGCCTCAGCATAGTAAAGGACACCAGTTCATTCCTAGTGCTTACCGATCCGTATACACAAGCATTCGCCAACGGGTTTTACAGAAAATGTGATGTGTTTTTTCTGTATTTCTAAACAGCCAAAATGGTAAATGTTCCCATGCATTCATAGACTAGTGTAGTTCTCTTATAAGCGCTCATATATATACATCGAAAATGCAGTTGGATGTTGTCAGGTAGATTTAGCTAAAAAACAGCAATTCTTGTTTTCTTAAGAAACTGAATATTGGTGTTCTGAAAACTCTTCAGTAGCCCACAACCTGTTTTGTTCTCCCGGGGGGTCGTCTGGTAGGCGCAGTCCCCGATTTTCCGTGAAACTTATGTTTTACTTGAACCCAAATTGTATGAATTTTGCAAAATATACTCAGTTTGTCAGTAATTTAGCTTTACTGAGAGATTCGTGTGAATCCCAGTTGGATCGTTAATGATATTCTTCAACCGAATGTATTGCACAAAGGCCACCTCATTTTCAGTTGTTACGATGTTTGAGATGTCACAAGTTATCTACATGAAGGAACACTACTCATAAGGCCACAATCAGTTTTGTGTGCAAGTGCGTGTATTAAGCACTTTGTGTAACCAGAATAAATCAGCCATTTGAAGCGCAGTTTTAACAGCACACGTGAGATGGCGATCGATTCTGCTTGAAATGTCGCTTCTCTAGAATGACATTCAGGAACTTGGGTGACGTGCAACTCGAAATTGGTCCAGAGGGAATGTTTCTTGATAAGATCTGAATATGCATTTCTGTCAAGGTGGGATCAGCGCTCCCAACAGCGTCAAGAGAGTAGATAACAGCGGTTAGAGAAAGAGTTCGCAGGAGCACAGGGCTATAAATCATTGGAATTATACTCTTGCATTATAAGTAGCTCACTGCGCTAATCTTATTATGAACTGGTTTGATAGTCAACTGGTCTGGCTGTAAACTGCCTAACAGTATCCCTTATCTTAGTCCTGTGGCACATTTACCTGATTGTTCAATAGCAATCAATCTTCAGAACTACAATGATCCTACGGACCAGAATGGATGCCACTCAGTTCAGCTCTTCCATGAATGCCAAAGGTAGCCAGTCTTAGGAAGAGCAGCGGGTCCATGTACTTCGAGAAATCGAATAACGAGGTGGTCTGGAGGTGAAAGCATACTGTTTCCTGTGAACGGTAGACTGTTTCCACCAGGTGACATGTAGTACCAGATTTTGGAAGCAGCGACGTTGTCTTCCCCCGAAAAATTACGAGTTAGAAGGGCCCGGCCTCCAAAAGCATACGCTGCGATCACTCAAAGGTTGGCCTTTGGCCAGAATGCTCCTGTGAAATTGGAAGATCTTTATGCATAATCCCTTGCACTTTTGGGTTGGGTCAGCCTACTACCTTCTGGGACAGACCTTGAGGTCGATGGATTGGGATCCGGTGCCAGAATGGACCCCTGTTTCTAACCTTACTTATCATGGTTACTTCCTCACACATGCTGCCAACCATCAAGGCGAGGATGACAAGTCCTCCACAAATTCGAAACTGGAACTTGAGAACTCTGTTAGACAAGGATTATGAGTAGAAGCGATGCACAAGCACACAAAGCCCAAACACTGCGACAAAGAAAATCACCTTTGTCCTCTGTCGACCAACCGTGAAATTCTCAGTACAAACAGAATCCACGGGACCGTCCATTGCAACCCAGTCTGCCTGAGTTAGACAAAACGTGTAGTTCTGTGGTCATATCTCTAACCTGTTTCTTAACTGGTCACTGTAGATAGGAATCAGCCGGGTGTTCCAGCGTTTCTAGTGCGAAAACTATTTCGGGGAAGCAGACTGAGCCAATGTGAAGAGGCTAAGTTCATTAGCTTTTGTAAACCAGCATTTTCTCCGAGCTCAGCTGTTACGATACTCTCATTCAGTAAGTGACCGAGTGCCCGGAGGGGTGCAGATATGTACGGGTTGCACATATTTTAGATTGCAACGAGATCCAAAATAATGGCAGCATATTTCGCATAGTCTACTTCTAGGCCAAGTAACAAACACTGTTTATAGGACTCTGCTGAACTGAATTGCTGATCCTTTAATGCGACGGACTCGAGTGGCACGTGTTGTTTTGGAGTGTCATCCAACGCCGCTACCTGTGAGCATCGGTAGAAACGCATCGCAGAAAGGCGCTAGGTTAGTTCTGTCGAATTGAAGCTACTTCATCCTGGATGACAACAAAATCGAACGCTGGTATTATCCAATTTTCCGCTTTATGATGTATCTTTAAATCCCATTTCTATTGGTTTACGCACGGAAGCATTGATAGACGGATAGTTTTTTCCACAGGTTGACCTCCTCTGATAGGGTCCCTATCATTACAATATGCGTCAACGGCCAAAACACCAGTGGTCCCTGGTGAGGGGTGGCCACTCCTAAAAGGGTTCCCTCTAACTAGGGACAACCGTATCTGTAGAAATCTTGAATTCTGGTAGATGTGCTAGCGTCGTGATTAGGCACCGGTGGGGAGAAGTGAGGCACTATATTAGTTATGATTCTTTCAGTCATTTCAGTCATTTTTGAGGGGAACTGCATTAGAGAGAATGTGTTGGGTTCTTCAGTGGTTGTAGTACGTTATTTTTGCTTACCTTGCTACCTTCAGGTCAGCTACTATTCCGCTGCTCCAAAACTGAGTATGCCTGGAAGATATCCGACATTCTTTCGCACAATACCTAGTGTCAGGGATGCGATAAGGACGATGGTGTATTTACTGGGGTGAGTTTTCACAAATGTTTTACCTTCCACCAATCTGTCGAACCTTTCCAAACACAAAACCGTTTGTTTGTCTTTGATTAGACGCGGTACGCATACTGAAAAGCCAGGAGTCCTCCAGCTTTTTTATCTTTTCTGGAAATGAGCACACAAAATTCATAAGGATGCTGTGGGTGGCCAATGAGCGCCTTGTTAAACTTATACAGTCTGTCTTACCAGTTAATCCCCATCGCCAGTGCGTTTTTTTACAGCACTGGTTTCAACTGTTTTTTTAACGGTGAATCCTCAGAGCGTACCTGCTTAAAGTCAGATGGAATTCTCACATGTCCTGATTTGTCGTAAAAGAAAGCACCGTGCTAACGGGATGAGAGTGCCACCAGGATTCGTATCAGATAGCTTCAGGTTACATCAGTGATATCCAGTGCCCCCGATGATTACTTAGATAGGCAAGCAACCTTACTGCATTGTCGTATTAGATAGTTGCATTAAAGTGAAGTTATTTTAGAACGCTCCTAGAAATTGTGAAACTTTAACGACTAGTTTTGCTGACAGGGTTGTCTGATCATATTTTTCTTTCGGATCACTTTCGGATATTCAGCCACTATTAACCTTGTCTTATCAAAAGCAGTTTTCACCAATAGAAGATAGTCCAAACGCAACGTGTTTTTCCCTACTAAAAACTGCAGGTAGTATGTTACCCCCTATATGACCTAACAACTCACTGCTAGGATTTCAGTGATTAACCGCCTATTGGTAAGGGTTCTTACCCGATTATTCACTTCTTCCCTAAAGATTTCATTCCTGCTGCTGTTTTTACAGGTCAACATATAATATTTTATACTGCTGTGACTCCTTTTGCCTAAACTTTACCCTCTGATGCGTAAAGCATGTTCTAACAGGGCCTGAAACGAGTACTAATTGATGGGAAGTGGTTGAAAACAGGCTTCACGTATTAGCTGATAGCCACCCACATCGATAACCTGTTGAAAGAGTTTTAGTTTCTGGACCATTTAGGAACTAGGATGCTTTGCACCGATGACATTCTTTGGCCCCTTAGCATCTCAGCTTTGGTTACTTTATTCCACGTCTTACAATTTTTGCTCCATGACGATCAGTCCGTAACTATGTTGGTTCTGCCAGCCTTTAACCCACAATAACACGTTTCACATGTCTTTGTTTGATGTTTGAAACTTACCTAGTGTGTCGTTCACCGAGTGATAGAAAGTGAGGCCCGTATGTAGCTGTAGTGCATATGCCATTGAAATAAAGTGAAAAACCGATGTGTGCAGGCCCAAAGTACAAAGATATCTATGCCATTTTGGCCTTCGGAACAGAACGCCATATGAACACCTTATAAACGCGTGAAAAAATTCGGGTAAAGAACTGGCAACGTCGATAGGTGAGATTTTAATGGTAGCCAGTTAGTGATGTTATGCCATGTCATAACACATATAGCATATATTTTCAGAGGAGTCTGATAAGCTATCGGCGGATGTATTGCCGGGCAACGCTTCGCTTTTGACACAAAAACGTAGTCAAGCCAAGTGAATAAGTTACTAGGTTGAGCGAATCTTAACGCAGTCAGAATAGCAATCGGTGAGATTTCTTATGACCAGCCGATTTGATCGATACTGGGTGTCAGCCTGAAGTTACCGTTTGTTGCTTAGTGTGGATGACTAACACTTACGATAGATTGGTTATGAAGGATTGTTTTCAAGTTAAATCCGGATTTTGCTGTTTGGGCCTTGCTGTTCCGGTCTGGGACACCTTAATGGAATACTCCTCTTGGGCGTCAGTTGCAGAATTTTTTGGTCCATGTGCGTTAAGGAGTGCCAAGATAACTGGATTGGGTTTGGCGGGGGGGGGGGATGAGTGGATCTTACCATGCTTGGGTTTTGTACTTTAAACCCGGAACATCTCATTGATAATCACACACGGCCTCTTATCATCTCGGCCGATCTAAAATCTCCCTCCACACGATTGCCCGTTCTGCGCCCCTCCATTCTATTCAGGCTGGGATGCTTACGTAACATACGCACACTTTACCCTCAGCCGGACTCAACGGTAGGCTTTCATCTAACCGACATTAAGTCTGAATGTCATTTCAAATTCCAGGATGCAAGACCACTGCTTGGTAAGTGTCACATGAATTGTTTACTGAAGATGGAGGAAATAATAGTTGTATGGATTTGACCACAAGCGACCGTTATCGGCGCGATGAATATCCAATCTATTCTTGCGTTTGACGAAAATTTTCCGAAAGATTAACACTGAGTGAGCTGAAACATTTTGCGACATTTTCCGTGCACGGGGTCATCTTCAGGCTATGGCTGGACTGACAGTGATCCATATCTAACCCATACTTTTTCACACTCCGAAAGATAGGCGTCAGCGTCTTAGTTAAATATCGGAATTCAAGGCTACAAAATCTTAACATCAATTGAACTTAAAATGCTTGAAAGTCTGGGCGGCTGAGTAAATTCTGATTCGGTATCGAAAAATCGTCAGTTTCTAACTTTGCTGGCTAAGTTCGGACCTGGGTTTAGCTATTCGATCATTGGAAATTATGCATCGCCTTGAACTCATCCAACAACCCTGTAGTATTTTGTGGCTATGAAACTTTAATGAAAACAACAACTTTGAGCTTTTTGTGACGGAGTTTTATTCCGCAACTTCCCAGCTATAGGATGTCAGTGACCTAATGTGACGATCGCATCGTATTCCGATCCTGCGCATTGTGTATGTCTACTCTTGACCATATTCAAACTCAGTGAGGACCAATAACGAATCGACCGGCGAGTCAACCAGAACAATCAAGGAACCGGATGTCCCCCTGACGAGTCAGGTGACCCGAGTCATCCTGGGCACGTCAACAAAGGTCTCAATAGGAGAAACGGAGAATTTATGGTCTGAGCTCCTCCAGCCTACCAATGAATGAGGGCCGGGAACGACCATATCGAAGGTTAGATGAGTGTTATCCAATCAGCACATAAGCAGACGAACCAGTTAATACCACTACGGAACCAAAGAAGCAGTCACAGGTCGTTCGTTAGTAGAATGCTCATAAACATATGGACGCGACCATTCAGTGCACTCTCACTGATATATCACATAGCTTTGCCGCGCAACAACGCACCGATGATATAAACCGGATCGATGATGAAACATCAGCAACCAATTTGGCCAGGATGAGGGACAAAGCAACGGACAGCAATGCAACATCAGGCGCTGAATTACTACACAACAACAATATGCATGCATCCCTTTTGACGGTAACCTGAGTTCAGACCTGCAGTTGTGTAGGGAGAGATCTACTGCTGCTCTAAAACAGCAGTACAACAAAAGAGGCAGCAAACGAATTGAAAATATCTGTATGATGAGTGCCAAATGAGACTAGTGTAGCAGGAAATGAACTACATAGCACAAACACTAGTTGCGCAGGCATCACTGCTGATCAGATGTCATCTTAAAAACAGCAGAAATCCCACTGCTATGCAGTCTACGCCGGCTGATGTTTCGTCTCACAGTAGCGCAGGTAATTCTTCGATGGTCACTGAGGACAGCAAAAGAATCCCGCTTAAAACGAACCCAAAGTAATCAAAAATTGAGGCAGATCCAAAAATATGAAATGATAGCAACCAAGTAACCCGGAATAATCTGACGACCATTGCTTCACACGCACTTCCCCAATGCAGTACTCAGGCATATCCAAGTTTTCCAGTAGACCTGGAATCCCATGAATAGACCTGGTGATTAGAACAGCCCTATGATTTTATGATCAGCCAACACTTGGAGTTCACTAACTTAGCGGCAATTCTAGGTGTCCTTCGTATATGGTTAACGCACTCGTTATCATATGACTTCAAAGTCTTCTGCACAACGTGAGTGAACCTTAACCACGGTTGATGGAAGTTGGAGAGTTCTGAAGTATCGCACGTGTTATTTTTGAAGCAACCCTAATAACTTTATGCCAGCCGTTATAAATTAGTTGGCTCAAACGACAGCGAGTGAGTCACTCCAATGAATTTCTGGTTGGTAAGATAAGAAACTCCCTTATTGCAGTATTTCCCATCTATGAGAAATCTTTCCTTGAATAAAGGAATAACCCTGGAGATTTCCGTTACTCCTCATTGTGAATCTCACCCTGCATGTTTAATAAGCAGACCTCTGACAGTCATTTTATCTCAGTCAAAAATATCAAACGTTGAAAAATTTAGGTAGGGCTGAGAGCTCTCATCATAGGTATGCGGAACTGGGTGCAGCAGAGTCATGTGTGAATTTTGAGTAGTCAGAATCTGAAGTTGTTGAGCTCTAAAAGAAAGTACGGGAGATATTGCCTAGCTTGTTAAGTTAAGAATGACAGCACATAAACTTGTTGAACTAAGTCACCGTTAGGATTGGCCAGTCATCTTGCAGTTTTTTTGGCCCCGTATGTCACAAACCTTACCATCCGCATAAGCACTATATCAAACTGAGCAACGGTTTATCTGCCCAACGGTCTTCCTGCTTCACGAAAAAATCAGGACGCATTCGTGGACGCAGAAAAGTCTGGGCTGAGTTAACTATCCGGTGTTTTCCAGTGAATACTTCTGCCAGCAAATGGAGCTATGGGACAGATATATGATAGTCAAATATACGCTCATTCAACAGATCAGTATGACGTGAGAACCACGAGAGACACACGGGGATAACTGTCATGGACGCCAGCTGCTATTTAATGTTCTACCAAGAAGGGGCAAAAACTACCGCGTTTTCGTTGAGGATTGACACAATCAGAGGAAGCGCACTGTATCAACTCAATAATTTCCTACTTCTGTTGAATTCACTCTCATTCATGGGGAGAATAATTTTCGAAAAATTGTTATCCTATTTGGCACGATCCTCTCTTTTGGCATTTCTAGTTACACACTTTTTATTAAGTCAACCTCGTGAAACAATGACCATGGGCTCTTTGAAAATTACACAATTTTATGAGAGGCTTGCTAAAATGGTGACTGGATGAAATTGCACCATTAATATACTACGAAGCCGACCTATATCTTCATCCGTATGTGAGACCGCGTCGTCCAACCTCCTCATTTCAGTGTGTATCATTGGAACTACGTGAATCTGATAGTAGATAATTCCGACTACGGGGAGTCTAATCACGGTGTACTATTGGAAATGCTCAGAAATAGCAAGCATACTCTATGTATTGACAAAAGGATCCAGCTGAGCGATGGTCATACTGACATACGGGAGATGGATCAAGCTATGCGTGAGTTACTGAATTCTTCTGCGACAGGTGAGTGTTGGTAACTTTAAATTCCTCGTTGGTCATGAGTGCAATCATCCAGAAGATTGTATACAGCCTGTAAATGAATATCCTGACTAATTCGACTGATTGTTACGAAGGAAAATTTTACAAGGTTCCACAGGATATTCCAAACGTAAATTTTAGCTGGATACTGAACTGGTACTATCCTCATGAAATAGTTGGCCCAGCGAAGAATGGAATTCAAGGGAAGTTCAATGAGGTTAAATACAATGGTACTTCCCTATGCAGAACTCATTCAGAACAGACAAAAACTCTTTTTTCTCATGCGAGAGATTTGGCCTTCGTGAGTATGCATAAGCTCGGAACATACAGCAAAGCACCCGTAGATCTACATCTCACTACCGGGCTACTTCCAAAATTTGTCGACATTCCCTTCACTGTTTCACACGGCCTTGCTTCGAAAAAGTAAGTCGTGTGGAAACACTCCCACCTACTAAATGTAACTGACTGCTGCCGCAATGGTTACCCTCGGATCGAGGGAGATGAACTGATGGAATTTTTTTCATATCCGGTGGTTCAGTACTTCCTCTATTCTAAGGTTTTCAAAAAAAGCCTAACATGTTCTGTCGGATAAGCGATGCAACCGCTGGACACATGCAAAGGCTAGACGGCCTTAGTATAGGGTATATCGCCACGAGGAAAGTAAAATGGAGGGAATACCGTAATTCCTGGGAGCTGATATCGTTGCGCAGCACTGGAAGGTTAACTTTTGTTTTTTATATTCCATAACTGTCGGCTGAGCAACGCTGACTATCAGGCTGTAGGTTTGCGTCGAGGAACAGAAACAACCAGAAAAGAAGATAGTTGAAGACACAGTTGTTTTCCGGCACCAGAATGCCGTAAAGTAGAAGGTTCAGCAGATTTAGTAGAGATTAGCTGATTTAGTAAGAACGGCGCATCTCGCTTCTGCTTGAGGCTCACTAACCGTAGTTACTGTTTCAGTGACATCCAGTAGGACGAGGTAAAGCATGGATTTCTTCACCCGATGTTAGCTGCTGAGTGAAACCTTTCGCAGTTGATATATTTATTTGGACAAGAAGTCTTTTCCGGTACACTTGAACGATATTCATCATGAGCAGACAACGTGGGTGATAAGAAACTCACAATAAGCTTTGTGTGCATCGGCTTACCCTCGGTCAAATGTTAGCTCACTGGTTGTATTCTTCCTTAGGAGTACTTCGTTCTAGGTTGTTCTAGGTTGTGAGAGTAGCTATCCAAAAATACAAATACAACTTCTTGGTTGTGGTGACTATTTGGCCTAGAATCTAGAAACAGGTGGTTTGTCATCTCGAGGGAACCAAAACAAATAACTTCGACAAGTTACACAAGCTTCAAAGGTTTATGTGTTTCATTTACTTTTCTCCATCATGTAGACAGATAGTCCAGGTGGCAATCTGTTATCACCCTAGACAGAGAAAAAGTGACGCTGCTCTTCAGCAAGTACAACCGAATGTATTAATCATAAATGGTTCCTCCAGTCTGTTCTGCGTTGTTTTTCACCATCTGATACACTGATGGTTGGTCATATACTTTGCCATTGAAAAGAGACGACGTTCTCCGAGGCAGAAGAAACGATATAGAATCGAGTAAAGTTTGCCTTCTTATCCCCAAGAAAATCATCCCTTACGTCGTCAGGTTCTGGGAGCAAGACGCTTAATACCATGCATTTTGTACACGCTGTGAAACTCCACGGCTATCGCTCTACTTCTGGGTTGTTATTCTCCCTAGGAGCATCTGTTTCGTATGATAACGCACTGTGGTACACTTTAGGGTGAGCTGACAGTTCACCAGCTGGATTGGTAACGTTAACCTTGACCTTATTTCACTTGGAATTTGTCATGAAAGTACACTTACAGATGCCCGTCAGGATGAACCGCATTGTGGGGCTGGGGTTTACTTTTATGCTCACTATGAGGAGAGGCCCCATTATTTGGAATGTTCAAAGTCAGACCCAGCGTAGTGGAATAAGATGTTACATTCTGACGTTTTAGGTACCAGGGTTACCTTCTTCAGCTATTTTTACAATCAGTCGAATACAGACCAAGTACGGCGTTACTTGAGTCCATTCTCATCCGACTGGTGCGTTCCTGGGATCAGCTGGTAATCAGGTGCAACCAGTGTGTGTGTGTGTGTGTGTGTGTTAGATCTGTATTTTTTTACGCGTGATCGTGTGGTTTCGCTGGATGTTCCGCAGTTTGTTGTTGTTTCGTCTGTGATACGTCAAGTTGATGACTTCCGGCCGATATGTCAATGCGTCATCAGCTGTTTCAATGTCATACAGGAAAAGACTGGCCACAACAGTTGACACGGGAGAGCTCATAGGAACATCTTTATAAAGCACATTTTCAAATGTGAAGTAGGTGGTGGTTAGACGTAGTTCAGCATCATTAAAATGCCGGTAGGGGATAAGGTGTTTCTCTCTGTGCTGGAGAGATCATCATAGCTGTAGAGAAACGACAGACAGTCGTTATTAAGTGTAGCGATGTGAAGAGGCTTTCCATCTAGTCTGACTGATATGGGTAGGCTGGAAAATATCAAAAAGTCGAAAGCCCTTTTTGGCGTAACTCAACATTAAACGATAATACAGCTTCAAAAGATTGCCCGAGTATTTGGATAGGTTTTCAATTGCACAAGTAGTATAGTCCACGGTGGGACGTACGGGAGTGTCAGTTTTATGCACTTTTGGCAAATCATAGAATCTTCTGGACATAGCTGCATATGAAATTGCATATCACCATGCTTGACCGATCTCGTACTTTAGTTGTTTTAGGTTTTTGTTGAGCCGACGTTTTCGTCTTGCTGGAGTCCGACCTTCCAGAACGAGAAGCTTCACAAATGGATTTCACAGATGTTTTTCTTTGTAAAGATCTCACTAATCTGTGTATGCTAGTCTGTCTAAAAATCTGTCTACTGTTCAACACCTGTCTTGACGCCGAATTTACCTAAACGTCGAGGCAAGTGAACGGTTCAGTTCAATCCAACGTCTTCTCGTTCCCACGAAATCCATATAAAAACTAGAGGAATGAAAGTCCTCTAGGCATTTTATTTGTCTATGCTGTCAAAAATCACAGACATACCGTTTTTCAAGAGTAAGCTCCCGTGAAATTCATTACTGCATCTTTTCAGTGAACCTGATCCTGTGTTCCGCGCATCTTGGGGATTTGGCCCTGAAAGTTGTGCAGAAATGGCCACATGACAAGCGCGATCGTTTCCTTTGGATTGGTACGAATACGATAGAACCAGATTTTCCCATGCTGCGGCCAAATCAAACCGCCCAAAACGAAGGTGAACGAACAGGTTTCAACAATATCAACAATGTCCTTCTTGTTCTTCCGCGCTTGCGATATTCGGATCAGCTCGCTCAATATAGTGTGAGGTATGTAAACGCACAGGATATGCGGTGCTTCATGTTTTATTCACTTTTCAAACGACTTGCTTAGGGGTCTGCGTACAATGCCCTCATTTTCAAAGGAAGGGTCTCCGAGCAGCTGCTGCCTGTTGCGGTAGGACTCTTCCATATCATTGAGGGGGGCATGGACGCGATGTATCCCTTCTGCCGTCTGCAGTTAGTGAGATAAATAAGGACTTCAGATTGAGATTTGCTCCAACCCGGATCCTTGTCCAACACTATACGCCATTTGACATCAGATCATCCCTGATGTCAACCAAGTGGTTGAATAACAGCGTGAACGTCGTTCCTGTGTCACCATTAGTTGACGGGAGTGTGGTAGGATTCCATCCAGTCGTTTGATTTTTTGTTAAACTGCTTAAACTGCACTTCTTTAAGCAAGTTTGGCTAACGAATGTATCTCAGTAGTACAGTTTTGGAGAGCCTACCAACTGTATCTGCTTGATTCTCACTATTTTGGTTTACACAGTATTCTAAATGCGATCAGAACCGTATACTGCTTTGAGAAACACTCTGGAAAGACTCACGCAGCACATTTCACAAGGGCCTACTTGGCTTCTGGTTGTGTAGCATTGAAGAATGAGTGTCAGCACTGATGTCTCTGATGATGATGATGATGATGGTTGGCCCATAAAATTGTTATAAAATTATTTCCTAAAGAACTGCCTCATTTGTCTGAGTACAACAAAAGACATCAGAGATTGGCCCGCATTTGCGGAGTCGATGTCTTAGGTCCTCTGATAATGTATGTATTCTGCCAAGTCAGTTGTTACATCACAAACCCCTGTTACGTCATTGGCTACATATGTAATATTCGAGAAGGCCATTATAAACGAGGGATTTGGCTAGATTCAGCTGAGTCTCTCATTTGCATGCAAATGTGAGCATTTAGTACAGGCAACCTGTTTCAAACAGCCAAAAACTGCACCCGAGGGACAGTCGCCTGGTGAGGTAGCCAGGAATGACATTGAAAATCTAATATGTAAAATAAGCCAGCATTCAGACAACTGAGGGAATATTTCAGGCATCAGTTTGGTTGGCCGTCTGTCACCCGCCCTATGTCCTTCGTTCAATCCAGCCAAATTAAGCATTGATGTGTTAGATTAGTTCCTCCCTCGGTTATTAGCTTGTTTCAAGATAATCTGCAAACTTAAACCAAACATTATGGACTGGATTAGCAGTGTCTGTTTGTTTTGATGTATACAGAGATGGTCGGTGATGGGTATTATTATGAGGCAAATCCTACCTCACGAAGCAGTAAATCTATCGGTGGTTCTTCAGCTAACTACTTTATCTGGATAAAACCTTGGCCTGTGGGCCAGTTCACCTCATTTATGCTCCATTAAACTTCGCGATCCACGGACAGCGTTTACCTTTGGAAGGGCTAAACTGTAGTACATTTTTAAAGTATTCCTTTCAAAATCTGCTTTAGGTTTTTGCATATTAATGACCGATATTTTTGTTCACTATGACGCATGAGTTAGGCAAACATTGCCCGGCGTAGGGCGTTGTATGGCTATTGTGAGATATGTATACTTGGCGGCGTTACAACCCACATTTTTGTAAAGCACATGATCACACATCAGTTGGTTTTGTTTGAGCTCATGTCAAGTCATTAGCATGGAATCTTTCTAATTGTATACTGGACACAGACAACTAAGCCATTTTTCTCCTGTAAATGAGAATGAAAGTAGAAGATAAGATCACTGAAGCAGTTTGTTTTCAACGAACTTCCTCACTTTACCAGGAATAAAACACTGATTAGAATAGGTGATACAACTTTATATATCAGGGCGTCTTAAGGGCATTTTCGTTTGCACAGAATTAACTTTTGACTGTGTTCAGTAGCCTAACTACTGCATATACCTGAATGTGAGAAGTACACTAGCTGGCTGCATATACACCCGAGCTACCTTCCACCAAAAGTATATCTGTTCCAGTCTGTTAGGAAAGTTGTGATCAGCTCTGTAATGGTCCATCCAATTCCTCATACTTATCTCAAGTCTTATAATCTATCCAACCTGCCAAACGCCTTGTTACTCAGCGCTGTTTTTTTCTTCCCTGCAATTCAGTCTTAACCGATCCTATGGACAAAACACATGGCGTGAGGAGTATCTTATGTGGGAATGTTCCTGCATTCCGAACAGAACTGTAACCACGTTTAAGGACCCGATCGGATGTACGGAACAGCAAGAACAGCAATGCGCTAGCTTGCTAAACGGTGGTCAGTTTACTGTGGGCTTTCGATATTCTAAGTTCTTAATTGTAGAGTACTAGACAGACGGAAATACTCGTGGGTATAGTACTAATACTTCTATAATGAGAATAATCAGTTTGTCTTGTTTTGTCTCATCTAAATGTCACAGGAAATTGAGATTGTGGTGAGCCGGAATGGGTATACTTTAGACAAAGTAGGTGGGCGAAAATGCAAACTAATCTTAAAAATTGTAGCTGGGACGCTTCTGCCCGTATACCCTCTACCTTGGACATTTAATTTGCAGCCAGTCCAGCCCTTAGTGACTATAGGTCACATTATTGGCCAAACACTACTCTAGAAAAACCGCCGGATTAAGGAAATCATAATGTGAAAACTGAAGGTCATTGTCAGAAAAAATGTATGTGTCTTGGTAAAAGAAGGTTATTCGAAGAGGAAGAGTTCAAATCTGACCATCTGTTTGGTTAAATGTTTTCAGCTGAATGTGGGAACGATAGCAAGTGCTTCACACGAAATTATTTGATTGAAAGTGAGGCGAGGATGAGCGAAGATACTAGTATGCTAGGAGTTCGTGATGAGTCGCCTTGGGAATGCTGCTAAAATCACCCTTTTTTATATGATGGTGCAACTATGGTCAACCTTTAACCCCACCAGCTATTTCGGTAAACTTCAGTTGCGCTTTCATAAGGAAATGAAACAAGGATTTCAATGCATCATTTTTAATAATACTTTACTTTCCTGCCCAATCTCAAGACTTTCAAACCGACTTATCTTTAGTCACTTAGTTTCACATTTCCGAACTGCAAAAATTACTGGTCTTTTTGTTCGGAGGCTTGACGATACCCAGTTTGGTTTTGTATGTATCCAAACTAAGCCCGCCAGACCAAAAACTGCCATGTTAGTATGATGGTCAGACTTAATTTCCACATTGCTTAAGCGGGCTGAACTGCCTGGAACTCCGTTCACCTACAGGAAGACTAGAGGGGAGCAACCAGATGAGGAGAAACAAGCCTGTGTACTACCATCGACGTAACATGCGAGGGTCTAAAGGTTCAGTAGTTCTGTTCTCTGATGTAGGCTTTTAAAGGCAGCGCGGTGTTCCTTCAGGTAACTAGCGTGTTCACATTTATGGGATTAGCGACGCTGCTCTTTCCAGAGGAATGAGGGGGTAGAAAATTAGGGCCCTAGAACCGTGCACTCCGATCGCCTAACGGTTAACCATGGCCTCCGACGCATTATTCATCACGGCCAAAATACATCTAAAAACTACATCTAAAACTACGTCTAAAATACGTATGAAACCAAAAACCATCCGTTTTGCCTTTTCGACGTCCGTACACTGTAGCAAATCCTGCAATAGGTATCCTTTGCTTAAACGTAACCGCCCCATTTTGTCAGTGTACGTTTTGTCTCCGAAGCACGTGTACAAGATGCACATACAGGGACGAACTCATATGCTTTATATTTCCATCTTCGGGTATGTGGCGATTCTCAGATGGTTGCTCGTATTATCTATGGCGTTGTACTCATCCTCGGACTTGAGTGCGTTTTGTTCGACTGAATCCCAGTAAGCAGCCACCTTTGAACTGTAGGGTTGTCTGATTCAATTCAAATTAATGCAAGCCGATCCGGTAAAGTTCGGACGCCCCGACAGACTGCAGTTTTTTTTAGCTACGTAAGACGGGTTTTATCCAGATCTGTCACGAACGCCTCGGTCATCAGTTATCAAATATCATCAAGTATGTATATGTTGGCGGGTGATTTGAATGTACAAATTGAACGACCAAGCCCCGAAGAGGTAAATTCGGAGTTGAGGTTCAGCGCACGGATTTTGGGGAGCGGTCTCTTCAGTTGTGCGTTGAACATTGTCAGTGAGAAATTTCACCCCCCCCTCCTACAAACTCTGATCATGCAGTTGTGCCGGGTCGGTTATCACTCCGCATTACACGTGCCAAAGCATAGTAAATCCGTCCATCGACGATCTCCAGCAGCTCAACGGTATCGAGTTGCTCTGGCTGGAAAGCTACTGGAAACGCACAGTCGCGCAGATGAAGAAGGTTGATTAGAGGCTGAATGGAAGCAGGTGAAGGAAGCAGTGTCATCGGCTTTTAAGACTCTATCCAGGTCATCCGACTCATCTAAATGTACATTAGATGTCGTCGAGGTCAGCAAGCCTTATTGCTGCCGGAAAATCTACACTTGCAACCAGCGACTACGATGGTACAAGCGGATCCCTCAAACGCTAGAAAAGCAAGAGTACCTGAAGGATAACATGGGACTTTCTTTAGGCTAGGATATGAGAGTTTTCGTTATGGTCAACAGCTTCGCCAATTTTTCAGCTGATTACGTCAGCCGGTTGAAAGAAGGTGCGTGTCAGCGCAAAAATTTCGGAAAAGACGGAACAGAAATTTCTTCACACGATTATCTTCTTGGCGGATGGACTGAACACTTTAAAGAACAGTTTAGCTGGTCTTATTTAACACTCTCTGGGAGAACTCAAGGAACCCGAATGGAATATCAGCAACAGTCAGCCATCAGCAACAGAAATAGGGCGCGAGATATTCGTCGAGCACAAGTCACCCGGCCCAGATAGTTTTCAGCTTGCAGTTTCAAGAACATTTAGCTAAGCCCTGATGATAGGTTTGACGGCCTTAATACGGGAGATTCGGAAGCAAGATCGAATATCAACTAAAACCGAGCATTTCAACCATGCATCCAAACCCTCCAAAAGATACAAAAATTTCGTGCAAAATACAGCCTAGTTGCTCCGCATTGAAGATCCCCTGTTACAGCGTTTATGCAACTCATTTGATTCTGAGTACACGCATTTTCTTGAGACTCAAACTAGGTAACACTCTGGCCGAGAATTCATCGACGATTCCTTTAACTCGGGATAAGTTCTTGAACAGCGCCACTATTTCAGCCGTTCCTCGTTGGGCTTTTTGTTGATCTGAAGGCTGATTCTGTCGATTGGCGGTGTAGAGAGTTCCGCATTTATATACCTTATGACAGCGCAGTACGTGAACTGCTTACGAGTACGCAGCAAGCTGCTGCCTGAGGTCACCACTTCTAGTGGTGTAAGACAAGGCTTCTCTTTCTCCCAGTTCCTCTTCACTTTTGTTATTCATGTACGGCTTAAAATTAATCTGCCTACCTCTGACACTTAAGGAGTCAAAATGCTCCTGGGACGTTCGCTTGCAGATGTTGGGTATGCGATATTGCTTTGCTTGGTTCAGGTGCTTCAAAGTCGCAAGCCATTCTGAATAACCTAAATAATTCTGTTGTGGGGTTTCCGGGACATGTATTGTTCATATTCACATCACTCTCGTTTGAACGTCGTCCTCCTGTTCTGGCGTAATTATTCTGGTGAGTCCACACCAAAGTGGGAAGCACTGGACTCCAGTTTTGCTCTTATTAGAGCCCATCGGCAGTGCATATCCAATGGTTTTGAACTCCGGACATGCGAGGCGAGCGTGTTGCCACTACTTCACCAGCGCACGTTGGACGCATATGAATTTTCACGTCTGAACAGGTGAACGTGTTTACGCTTGAGCGATGTGATTCGTGTGCCCGACTCATCGAACAACGACCCAGTACCTGTTCTGGTTGTGACGATCGATTGACCCGCCTGTCAGGACTTCCCAGTCAGGTAGCGCCACAGAGGATTGAAGCCCGCTGGACAACTTTTTGATTTCTGTTGTGGGGTTTGCGGGATATGTATTGTTCATATCCACACCACCATCGTTTGAAAGGTCGTCCCACTGTCCAGGCGTAGATAATTCTACCACACGGTTTGGTATGATCTTCTCACCTACAAATAGTAAACTGCTGCAACAAGACTGGGTGGGTTCAGGCCCAAACCTCAAGCTTGTAGACGAGCCAAGCAAAGTGGTAGATAAATTTGTTCATTTGAGCAGTTACGCAGTTTCCGCCGTACTAGCTTGCCAATCTACGGTGGCTGCGTGAGATTCGTTTGTCAAGGGTAGAATAAACACCGGGAAAGTGCAAACGTACCGCTTGATCGGTCAGAAACGTGGCCTATACGCTCAGAGGATGGAGGGAAATCTCGGCGTTTGGCTATCGGTGTCCGCCAATCATAGGCGGGGTCTGGAGGGAACATCGTATTTGGGCTGCTGAGGTATGCCAAATGGTTTTAGAGGGATGAACTATCCCGCGATGGATGAGCTGCCAACGCTGCGTAGGTTACGCAGATTAAGACATGTCAGAGGACCCTCTACCTCAAAGAACGTTTTTTGGCCAGCCCTTTAGGGCGATCGGGAGACCCTACAGCGATGTTTGAAAGCAATAACCAGTAAATTCAATGGTAATGATAGACGCTGCTACCCTGGATGGGGACCCCTGGAGTCAACTCATCAGTGTTTAGCAACATTTGCATACATTGCTCAATCAGTCGCAGGGCAACAACAGAGAATGTACTGGGTCCAGTTGGAAGTGGACAACGGACGACAACAATATACTACTAAGTAAATATTCTAAAACTCAGTAACAAACAAGGTGTCCAAGGTTGAGCGGACGCCGCTTGCCACGTGGGCTCATCCAATAACTGATCACGGACATCTAATAGACTATACAATTGGGGGCAAACAGCTCTCTGTAATGTGTTGGCCATAAACATGATGGTTGGTGCTGAGTGTAATACGGTGAGTCTTTGGGGCGTGTTAAAGTGCGCGTCTCACTGGCAGAATTACCACTTCGTGGATCAGGAGAAAACTCATTCAGGGTACATGTGGGGAAAAGGAAGAACAAGGAAGCTTCACTTGATTTCTGCAGCATTGGACGCGGGGGCAATGCAGATATCCAAGTTCTAAGGTTGCCTAAAAGCCAGTGGGATTTAGTGAAAATATCTATTTAAACAGTTTTGTGTTTGCGGTTGGACCAAAGCAATAACGAAGACGAGTTTTATTCGATGAACATAACTCGCCGATATCCGCCCTGATTGAAGAGAAGAATTTCACGTTCGTTAAAACAAAAGCAATCCTGAGGCGCTAGGACCAATTTTCTGAAACGTCTGCATAAGACAGAAAACACTGGTAAGGAAAAACAAACTTAGAAATCTCAGAAAAAGCGGAAAGCCAGACGAATTTCCAGCAGTATGCAACCTTGCTTTCAGCCCTGCTCAACTGGTCAAAGAATTTGATTTGAATTATATAATCCACCTGAGCTTTCAAATTGTGATAATCCCTCTGGCTAACTTGTCTAAAGCCACAGAAATGCTAAGATCAATGAACCAAATACAAAATTGGAGATCAGCGAGATCTTACGGCTTGTCCGCGGAAAAGTTTGAATTGGAAGGAATAAGTCGCGCATGATTGCAATGTTTTACGACCCCATGGTCAAGAATGCACCGATAATTCCTATGTATAAGAGGGGAATGAAATCTGCAGCATAGGAACGGCTACTTCGGAGTCAGTCTACGATTCTTGCATCCTACTCAATCGAATTGTCCGTGGCATCATGGAGCAGAACGTTCCTAAGCAGCGGTCTGGATTTTTCAAAGCGGATTACCTTAAGTGTTGCTGCAGTACAAATTCAGGGGAAGTATCGTGACCGGAGTCGGCCACTCAGTGGACTGTTTTTGAACTTCACCGCTAAACGGAAAAAACTGGATCGTTTTGAGAAAACTTGGCTCGCCAGGTAAACTTGTCAATATCATCAAAACCTATCCCACTATGTTGAAGGCTGCTTGCGGATCTGCTAATTTACCTCGGACGATTTCCTACTCGATGCCGCCGTGGAGGCAGGCCCCTTCAGCCTAACTGACGAGAACCTGCACAGAGTCATTCCACTATGTTGGAGGTGATATGCTGGTTGGGTGGTTGTCAGTTCAGTTTGAAAGATTTCCTGGACAAAACAATGATACCCACGTCCAATGTCTGTGTGCTGCTCTTTGCAGACGACTGTCTCGATTTTCACATTTTGAAGCAGAATTAGAGCGACTGTCTACGATCTCCGGTTCAGCTTTGGCTTAGGCGCAAGCAAATCTAAACGTCTGTCTTTTTATCAGCTGCGATCGGGTACTCAGCATAAATTGCTTTAGGATGGTGTGATGCACGGATTTAAGCCCTCTAGGCAACACACTGTCCACGTACCTGACACCTGACAGTGGAATAATCTAAAAGTTGCAAAGGTCAGCACGACATTTGGTTGCCTTGAGAAAAATGCCCGGAGCAGTAATCACTTGGACATAGGCACCAAGATTACAGTACATTGGGTTACTGATGTCCTTACTGTTTTATGCTATATAGACGGCATTTTTGGGATGTTGACCGATTTCAGTTGCACTGCCTGCGCATAATCCTCCGGATCAAATGCACTGACAATCCCAGACACCGAAGTCTATCAAAAAAGAATCTCTGTTTGAAGTGAATGCAGTCTGATGCGAAAGCAACCCGCTGGTTAGTCACTTGAAACGAATTACCGAAACTCGCATCCCAGAGCAACTGGTGCACAGTAAGGCAAAAAACCAAAAATCAAAATTGTGGGCGCGCTAAATTTCGTTATTAGAACAGCTTTCACGTAAGTCTGAAAAACTGTAGTTGTCACTTTATGGGATGAGAACGCCTAACACTGACTGTCTGAGCAGGCGTAAAAGGCTTTGAGACACACCGTATCGCAAGTCTGGAAAACAAGCAAGCTACTCGGAAGGGGCTAAGTCTCCCCAATACGGTCCTGACCATTTAGGCGTGTGCAACATGTGGCCACAATTACCCTAACAGGATCGGCTTTGTGGGTCATCAGCATGCTCACCGGTCCACCTGATAAACGTAAACCTCGGGAACCCAGGTAAGTTTGCCCATTATCTGGTGGGTACTCGGCTGACACTGTCAGGTTAGGGATGACAAAGCCATTAGCCGCAGGGTTGAGGAAATGCCGCCAGTTCGTCCATTACCACTTTGAAGGTGTGTTAACTGGCAACTTTCTGCAACAGTTCCATTGTTCTGTAGTATGAGAGGTGCCATAATACGGTGAAACTTAGACGAATGACTTAAAGAATTATGCCAGAAATTCAAGGTAACTGGTGCAGTTGCTTATTGTCATGCCACATTCAGGCCATCTGATGGCTTGTAACGGGCCAGCGCAGGCTTGCCAACCTACACTATTATACCACGTTAACGTCAGCAACAGAGTCTTGCGTGCAGCACTACATTCGGTTCCTACTGTGCGCAGCCGTCTAGTGATTTGACCACAGTTGACCGGAAAATCTGATTCAGAAGGCAGATCGTTCACGACTAATCAAGCGTGATCAAAAGTCGGCCTTGTTTTTATCGCAAATTGATGTGTGTTGTTTATCAACTGCCTAATCCAAGCCATTTATTGTAATGACTTAATTTGCATGAGTGAGCCGGTTGTTTTCTACTTCCATAGTAAACCAATAACCGCAACACGACGTGGAATTGATTGGCAGTGGTCGGAGAAGTGCTTCCATTGGATGTCACTTCCGGAGATGAAATCGTCCTGGTAGAAATTTCTGGATGCTTTTTGTACCAGTGTAATGCTGTTCCAAGTGTATTTTCTTTTGTTTGCAAAGCGATACAGCTAATAAGGCTGCTGTTGGATAGTTCCTTTCAGAAACGTTTCACGTACCACAGACTGTAATGAAGGGGCTGCGTGTCACCGCTAGAACGGGCAGCATATTATGGAAGACTGTTTTGACATTTCAATGGAAACAAGTCATGTCAGCCAGGTGTCAGTGTGATTTACTAACTAAAGAGCCAGGCCACCGATCGAACTACACCCCAGTCCTTGGTTATGACCGAAGTGCGTTGGCCTGTTTTTTGACTTTATCAACATTGTGTTTAGTTGACTTGCACAATTTCTGACTAAGTCTGTTTGTGTAACAAACGATTTGGAGCTGCTGGTGGTATTCTTTTTTACCGGAATGTTGTACCAACCCGCCCATCCCTTTTGCAGATGACACCTTTTAAGGTCAACCTTCTCATTTGTGTCATCAAATTTTGCTATTCCGTATGTATGAATATGGTATGAGGCAACGAAGGAGATGGATTTCAGGAAACTACGCTAGATAAAATACGTTATGGATAGCATCAGTCGGGCGGGAACACACAGTAGAGCTACGTACTTAGGTTTCTTCAATTTGCTTAGTTATCGTGTGCAGTGTTCCTTACCCAATCAAGAGGCTACGCAGTCAGTGCGTACCAAAATCTACTACGAGGGAGCAGAATACCCCAGCACATATGTATGTTCAACCTATCCTAGAATTTATGGGGGTTGAAATATGCCTTGTTGCCAAGCTTAGAGCGCTGCTGCAGGCGCTATGCCATTTGACCAGCTTGCACAACACACTCGACTAAGTTTGTTGATAGTTCCTGCTTTGCACCGTAGGTTGTTTCACTGTGCTCTCAGTTTGACGTGCAAGCCTGCTCAGCTATTCCATTGTGAGTCTATAACTTTTGGAAACAGTTTCAGAATTTAGGTTCACCGAAGACTTACGCCGAATTTCGAGCCATTCTGGCACAAAATAATACACTATTTAAATCAATGTTTACGCCAGCTGAACTTGAGTGCCACGTAGAATTACTATGTAGAGAACGATATTGAAACTGTGACATTCTAGCTAACATGGGAGACTCTTCTAAATGCAGCAAGAACGGGTGGCTGAAATACAGACCATAGTCAACGTACAGTGAACTAGAACTAGTTGCGAGCTTTCCCGTCGGTTCTTAGAGAATACAGTTGTCCAGTTTTCAGGATGTAACTGTGCTTAGACGAACCAACCTGATATCCCAATTATGGGTTTCTCTTATTTTTCTCCGTTAGATGCAATCTTCTACGTTCCGAACACAGTTAACGCTGTTCTAGCCATAGCGGAATCCTTGAAGAAAATTCAGGACAGATGTTCACGAGGTGGCCAATGTTACCCGGACGGATCAGTAGCCTTCCGTAATCGCGTATTAACAGTGCTGGATACCATTTCGTTCACAGGTATGAAAACAGGTAGATAGAGGTGGAGCCAGCCAGACAGACAGACGGACAGACAGTCAGATAGATAGATAGATAGATAGATAGATAGATAGATAGATAGATAGATAGATAGATAGATAGATAGATAGATAGATAGATAGATAGATAGATAGATAGATAGATAGATAGATGGATAAGTAGATAGATAGATGGATAGATAGATAGGTAGATAGTTGGATGGTAGACAAATAGGTGCAACAGCAGAAGAAAATTTTGTATGGGTTTTTGTAAAATCAGAACAAATATTTGAGTCAGTAATTTTTTCCTTCAAACAATTCAATTACAAACAAACCTTGAATTTTTTATGATCAGACTATTAAACTTTGTTCTCTGTAGCTCTTCATGTAATTTCCTGTCTGAACACATGGGCTTTTGATTGGGACCTACGTCTCAATTTTGTAGACATTTTCATTCCGTCCGGTAACCTTGCAGTCAGTTGCGAAAGAAACGTTCTCCACCAGTCAACACCTATTAAGTAGGACGGACACTGAAGAACCATGGGGAAGTTCTGTAGACACCAGGTCGACCTCCAACTCTACGACGGAATCGGGATCGTCACGTTGTCACAAATGTGTCTGTTGGTTGAAATTTTCGATGAATGGTAGTTTCAACGTGAGTCGGTGTAGCACGAAAGATACAGGAGTCTGGATTATTGAGAAGGGTATGCTCGTGATGGCTGTGCTTGCTCAGGAAGAAAACTTTTGGGGCTGATCATATTAAGTTCATCTGCCACTGAAAAAAGAGCCAAACCCGTGTGCACCAAGAGCACCACTACGTTTTGCAAAAAATCAAACAATGGCTATTTTCTCCTTTAAAGGTACATACAGGATCGCTGTCAATCAAATTTATGTTTATCCGAGAACAAGCTGCATCTCATCACAAAATGAGTCGGGCTCACTTATTGTTTCCTTTATTTAATGAAACAAACTTATGAAACACAACTGGGAACATGTAACCACTAAAACCTTTCCGGAAGATCTCCACTTAGCATAGTAAACAAATTATATGACTGACTCTAGGTATTGTTCATTTATGAGGTTTAGTTGCCAGAATTATCTATCGCAGCTTATTTACTTTTGGTTTGATCAAGGTTTTGGAGGTGAGAAATTTCAGTTTACTCTGGAGGGAGACGGTGAACCGCTATTCACTGTTCTAGCGCGTACTGGTGGAGAAAACGTGTGGCAAACCTTTGCTGAGTGTAATGCGTCCACAAAAACTCGTAAGTGTAACGTCTCCCTCACTGCTTTTGACCCGAAGCTATTCGGCAGCCAAGTTGTCGAAGAAATTTTACTATGTAAAAACTGGGCATTTTGCCCGCTATACGGGGAGGAAAATATTTGGGAACTGCTTATTAACGAGTATCAGCATAAGCTGTATTAGTTTTTAAACCATAGAGACAGGCTTTTCTGGATCCTGGCATTTTTGACCGACCTGGTTTCTCCTATGTGGATTCTGCTGAATTTGTTCAGCCATCGACATGATGCTCGAAGCCAATAGTAACTACGATAGGTGAACTACCTGGACATATTATTCTTCAGTTTCCATCACAATGCCAAAGTCAACTCCATGTCTACTTTCTGTTTTGAGCGCTTTCCAATCTAAACCGTAATATCTAAATTGTTTCGAACTTATAAAACGTTTTCAACCTATCAGGAATTAAAGTAAGTGCTTGGGAATACGGATATGATGACGCAACTTCCATGACTGCATATGGAATGGTCTTTTATCTTTAGGTTAATATCCATGACTTCCCCGACTAGCCCAGACTCATTCTAACTTGTAGGGGCCCATGTTTCGAATGGTGAGTCGAGGGTTAGCCCTGCTACACCAATTGAATAAGGCTTTTGAAGACGTAACACACTAGTACTAAGGTTTCTGAAAGTTATTTGGCAGCCCACAACCAGTTTCATCTTTTTGGGGGCTATTCAAGTAGGCGCAGTCCCCTAGTTTCGGTCAACCTTATGTTCTACTTGAACCCAAAATGCAAGAAATTCGACTCACTCAGTTGCTGTCCAATTTGGTTTTCACAAAAGACTCATCTAAATCTAAGCTGAGTCTCTCATTTATGATGTTCTTCAACTGAATGTGCTGCACCAGACTGCCTCATTTCGAAGAAAAACATCGTAGGCGGCATATTCAGCCGCGATTCAAGTGAGTCTCTCCTGAAGAACAAATTGGTATGCAAATGAGTGTCCATTTTGAAGGTTCTTCAAGCTGTTCAGGTTCATTGCGATTTGGTTAGAAAAGCTTACGATCAATAACAAAGGAAGCAAGGCTTTGTGGACAAAGATCAACCATTCATAAGCCATTCCACTTTGGTTTTCTTCAATTGCGATTTCGTAATATAAGTGATGCTAGTCACACGAATTTGCAGGACTACACAAACCCACCATCTCCCGTGTTGTCGTTTTGAACACCAAACAGTTCGGCCTTGAGCGGCTGATCAACAGGAAGCAGCGCCACTCATCTGTCACACTATGTTTTCACTTGTTGACGAGTGCCCTTGCATTGCGCATATTCTTAACCTGCTTGAGTTAATTGCAGTAATTGTGCGCAGTCTTTTAACCACAACCACCCCAGGGCGCCAGTACGTCAGTACGTGTGAATACGTAGGTAACCATAAATCAGCGTGACCTATGTCAGCTAGAGTTATCACTCATGACAGGGGCAACCATACATTCAGCATTCAGAAAGATGCGGGGACATCAGCTGAGTAGCCATGAACCACGCTTTAGCTGAAGGAAAGTTTTGCCCAATTTTGTAAGCCAGACTTCGTGTCAGAAAGTCGGTGGCCCGATCCTTCTGAAACAAAGACTGATGAAAATAGATTTCCTTTGGACCATGACCTGTTAGTTGTTATATTAGCCAGAGGCTGGAGTTCATCCTTAGGTTTGCTTTCACAGCAGATTTCTTTCCTTGCCAGTATGACATTCAATGACATTCTGTTTCCGCGTGTACAACATACACTTCGGCAAACCATTCGGCAAACCGAACAGTGGCATACGAATACTCAGCTAATGCTCCAATAACACAAAGGCATGCTGCCGTTCCAAACTCAAACCATGACAGCCTACCGTTGGTGCACAATAGAATAAATAGGATAAACGTCAAGGCAGTTTTGCTAGACAACAAAGGAGCACAACCAGCTTCAACTGGCAGCCGTAAAGTGTAGGTTCATTACTAGCGCCGTCGTCGCCTAGCTGGCTGATACGATCTAGATGTGACTCTGTATAAAGTTTCGTCAACAAGATTAAAATTTTGTTACTCCAAAGCCTACAGACAATCGTATATACGCAGACGGCAAAGTTGAGAACATGTATAAACAAACTATGGACCTTGCATCAGTTTCGACGGAATTGCGTGGAAAATTTGGATCAGATCTTTTTTGCCCAAAACCTAGGTGCCCTTTAACAAGAGAACGTTTTGCGGTACGTTATTTATTACTCAGATGCTGTATACAATCATTACGCGCTAGGATGCAGAGACTAATATAGTGATTATGAATAAAAATGAGTATCTCGATGTGTCGTCTTTAAGAAGAAGTCGATCTGTTTTCTGGCAAACGTTTTTATTGAACCTCATCTACAGCCACTTGTAACGTCACCGGTGTTGTCGAGGATTCGGTAGTCGCCAACTATCCCTATTCGCGCTGCTGCAATCCCTGTGAAGTTGGAAGTGCAACTACGTACGATACACAAATTCCTTGCTGTTGGAAATGCACGGAATGCTCAAAAGACGCTATTGTAGAAGCAGTCAACAGAAGCGCTAGCAGCGATATGCCAAAAGCTACAGTCTGCGTTTACTGTGTACCTGGGACTCGGCCTAATTCAAATCAGACGAAATGTGACAATCTGCCAGCTGATTTCATGTCGATTGCTGATCCATCGGCCATCGCAATGTGCGCTTTATGCGTGGTGGCAATTCTGCTTTCATCATTGATGCTCGCGACTTACCTGCATAACTGGAATACGCCAGTGATTCGTGCTTCCGGTCGCGAGACTACCCTAGTACTATTTGCCGGCATCTTCTGTTCATACGCAACACCAATCATCGTTCTCTCTCACAAACCAACACTGTATGTTTGTTCGTGGGCTACGATAGCTCCTGGTTTATGCAGTACCTTTTCCTATGCAGCTATATATGTGAGAATCAGTCGAATAGACAGAATATTCCGAGTAAGTGCTCTGTCCTGCTGAAAATCGCGTCTATTGGACATCAGTTGGTTTAAACTTTAGGTTGATTACAGCATTTCGTTTAATGGCTATATACCACGAGTGAACGTTCAGCAGTATGCTTCAGGGTGAACGTTAGTCCTTTCATAGTGTGCCGAAAATATTCCTCTTACCCTTCAGACTTTTAGTTTTTTCCCTGAAAAGAGGCTTTGGTTTCTGAGAAACGTCATCATCGAACAGTCGCAAAACATTTGGGTAGTTAGGAATGCAACCAATGATTACGCTGAGTATGAAGTGTTTTGGTACCTGCGCATCATCATTAATGCTCACCTCAAATAAAAAAATACATCAGCCATTTTTTCCCTTGAACTTTACTGCATTCATAGCGGTGGCTTTGGTGTCTTCGGTGTATCTTCCTGGCTTGAAACTTCAGACGAATAACACAAATTGAATCACCAAACTACCATGGGTGCAGACTGCCTGACACACTTCACTGTGAAGGTTTGCCGCGTCACATTCGGACAAACCGAGTACAGTCTACTTTGGTGGTATAGTTTTACGTTAGTTCCAAAGCTTCAGAAGTGGATGCGAAAACGACGTAGAATGAATCAAATTTCTAGGGAAGTATAGGTGTGGTCGAATAAAAGTAAATAATAAACGTCCGAAATCCACTCATGACAAAGCTGGGCCAGAAGTAAGCCAAATCGTTCTTCGGTATATTGGTAGCTTAGGTGACCTTTTCGATATCTCTCACTGGCAAAATGGACAGAATTGCTCGATTATGTTCTTTTTACGTACATTTGAGCCAACAGAAAGGTTACCTTCGCACGAATGGTATTGTACTTATTATATCGTGGGTATATTTCTGACAAAACCGAGCTAATTGCGAACAACAGTGATTTGCAAACTGATTTATTTTTGACACGAGACTCAACTGAATCTCAGTTGAATCTCGTGTCTAGAATATTCTTTAACTGAATGTGTTGCATGAAGGCCGCCTCATGTTTTATTTTGTATGATATTCGAGATATCGCCGTTTTTTCCAAGGAAACCACTAGCAAGGTTGCTGAAAACTCTTCATTAGTCCACGAACGCTTTGCTCTTTTTGGTTCTCTTCAGGTAGGCACAGTCTCCGCGTTCCCGTAAACTTTAAGTCCTACAAAATTAGTAAAATACCTGGCAAGATAAATGAACTGTATCGAAGCCCATTGTGACCTCCACAAGAAGGTTACACGTCTCTGCTTAGCTTTAGTATAAGTTTGAAAAGCATAAGCAAATCTCGTAAGTAACGGGAAAATGGCTAGTCTGCTATTGTTATTTCCATCAGAATTCATAGATATCCTGGAGTAATACTGAAGACTATGCAGTCCACTATCCAAACCTGTAGAAATAGTTCAAAGCACCACTGCTGTTGATATAAATCTCGGGAGACGCGAAGCAGCTTTTTGGTCATTTAACTTAGTAAATCCCTACTCAGTGAACTGGTATTCATTCGACCATTACTGCTGAAGAACGTTTTGGATATAGAAGTAGGTGGTCCAAAAATCACACGAATTTCTTTGCGAACTTAGCAGCTAGAGTGTTCTTATTTTAGTGAAGTTCGACGTAAACCAAAAAAGATCTTTTGAGCTGCCTAATGACATTACAGTCTAGGTCTCGGCCAAAGCTTATTTGTTAGATGGGCTTGGCTTTGGTTCTTTCAATGATGATGAATTTGCTTCTTCCCGTAGGCAATTCATTCATCGGGTGACGTGAGATAACTGACTTATTTTGGGTGCGTGTTTTTAAATCTGTCGAGGCTTTGTACTGATGTAAAACTCTATAAGTTACTGCTCGGGTTGTCAGCGATGGATCACTATTCCACATTTGGTTATTACCATCAGCAAAGCTATCATGGCTACACTGGTAATGTCAGATTTCAGTACTATTCGCAACTGCTGGTCGATTAAAACAGGAGCTTGCCGTGTATTGGTCACGGTTCTCACATGGACAAAATGTAAACCTCCACCCGTCATACCCAGACTACTAGCCAACACACTGCTCAATTTGGCTCATATTTATGAAAAAACCCAGATAGTTTTCCTAAACGCACAGGCAATAGGTCTGGAGAGACCAGCAACATCGGTAACAAGCAGCATAGCAAAGCGCTGCCACTGGCCCACCTGAAGTTAACCTCGGGAACAGCAATAATTACAAATCGCACGGACAAAGGCCTACGCTCTCTTAGCTGTTTTGCAACGGCCTGTTTGGACAAGGTGGTATAGCATACGCTTCCGGACTGGCCCGTCACACCAAACGAAGCCAATCAATACCCGCGAACAAGGGCTAGTGTTTCGTACCGTCTACTCTGGGGCACTTCCCAATCTATCTGAGCGTCCTGCATCTAGTGTAAAGCCTAGACAATAAGACTAGAGGGTAAAAGGTGTGATCGACGGGTGGCCCATAACTGCCAATTCAAATTGGTAGAGCTGAACGGTTTAGTCCCAGACGGTGCGTAACGGTTCGTCTGGTGGCTTGTTTCACTCAGGAGGCGCATCCTATGGGCACACATATGGCTAGTTAGTGCTAGCCACTACTCAGCTAGGTGTGTACAAGGACAGTGACAGAGTTATCTCTGCTAACATTGTAAGCTTAACACTTCGGAATGTCCCAAGTCTTAGTGAAAGTGCAAACGGACACAGGCAATACTCATAAACAGGATACAACAGGAGACACTAAATTACAACTCAAAACAATTCAGTACAAGATAACGTGCATAAAATAGATAGCAATGAAAAACAATACTCAACCTCACAACCAAACCAGAGTCTCGCCATCGAAAATCACCCAGTCCCCACTTAGATAAGGACCGTGGATACGACTAAACAGTTGATACTCACAGAGTACGCGAAGGAGTGTCTGGGGGCCCGCACTCCGGACACACGTATCTGTCCAGCATTATGGGGGTTCTCTGCTGACACAGATGATAATAAATAAAAAAAGATAATCGTTCTGCTGTACACCCTTTCGGTGCCTAGCTGCCATACTACCCAAAGGAAGCACGAGGGCTGTGATAATGCCAGGTTGCCCAAGCCTAAACAGGGGAAGTCGAGAGGCAGAGGTCGGGTTCGAACCATGGACCTCCCGGCCAGCAAACTTGCGCTCTAACCACTGAGCCATCTCGGTTGTTGGTCTGTTCGCCGAGCTTGGCAGTTGGATTGCAAACGTTTCATCACCAATCGAGGTGACATCGTCAGTACGATGACGATTTCACTGAAGCTATCGCGCAGCAACTATAAGATCGATTTTCCTGCTTACGGCATGGAATTTGCAGTTTTTCGGAGATGTGTGATTCGATTATTTCATCTGTCAGACGATTGAGCAGCACTCGTTCCAGGAGCATATCTGCGCAGCGCAGCAGACTGATGCTTGTAGTCGTCAGAAGAAGTCTCAGTTAGTCTTCCGTCGCCTTGTGTGACTCATCACGTTGGTCGACTGAAGAAGTGCATTCTCCAGAGTGAAGCATGGCGGGATTGTGTCCAGCACTTTTTGACGCGGTTAGACAGGATAAAAACAGCAAAATTGTCCCGTTTTCCTCCTTTCGGGTGGCTGACCCAATAGACTGTGTATCTAGAACCGGATTCGCAAAGACCTCTTTCACCAGACATCCGAGTTTCACTGAGAGGGAGACATCAATTCCGTATCTATTCAATTTGATTGCAACCAAGACTGTTCGGATTGTGGTACCACCGATGTTGTTATTAGCTGGATCCACAAGTGTTCATACATTCCACAAGAGTGCGATTAGCGGTCACCCGAGGAGGCGCGATCTCCTTCTACTTACCTGCAAGACAGAAGAATAAGTATGGGTGGTTATATCACCCTCAGATGCCAACTCTGGATAAAAAGGTGTGACTGCCATGCCACAGGAGACCGTGCTTTATGACATGATGAAACATGCAATTGCTAGCCGGTTGAAAGCTCGTGGCACTAAACCTCAGGGTGTATCGCGAGTGAAAATCATCTGCACCTGAATACAATCACGTTTGGACGGTCAGGATATCAGGATCAAAGATCGATGTGATTGCTTTCGATTGTACAGCTACAATGCATGCAACTTTAACCACACACCGTTGTTCACGAGACGACTGAAGTGCCGAAGTGCTTAGTGTACGAAAAATCACCCGAAACTCTATCTGCAACGGCTTCAGCAAAACATTTGGCACACACCAGTTCAATTTTAGTGACGGTATTGGGGTTGTGTATAAATTGCGTGCGCAGTGAGCGGACTGGAAAGGAGCACTGATTGTTTCCTCAGTTTCCTGAGACCCTAATGAAAAGGAAAAGATGCTATTATAGTGACATGTAACGTAAAACGTATGATATCAACACACGTGCCTCATGATCGACCCAATGATGTTCATTCAACAGGTCAGACATTTGCACGACAATGCCACATAGTTGGTGTGCAACTGTAGAACTCATACTCAGATATTCTAAGAAATGATACTGGATTGAATTATTTCGAAATCCCACATTAACCGGTGCAGTGCTCTACCACTCAACATATAATTTACTCAAAATCTATTTGGTTTCTTGGACAACCACATTCGTAGGAATTGCAGGACCATTCGATCTTTCTGATATGCTACGTCACCCTAGTTCTCATAGGCATATTTATCGGCCACCATTGAATGTATGTCAATGTTGACTATATAAAACCATTATACAGGAGCTTGTATGTAACCTATATGTCTGAGTAGGCTGCATTTTCGCCCATACTTTCATCTTCCAACACACAAGCGTAATGAGAGTTAGCATAACCCGTCCGGAAAAAAAACAAGTAGACCAAATTACCTATTAACGTTTATGGCCGAGTAAGCTGCCAAGCCGAAAGATATTTTCATTCAGCTTTGTCACTGTTAACCGGTCATCGACGAACCTGGTGTTCAGTCAGCTTTTTTACACGTAAATGTCCAAACCACTTATCCCAGTGACATCACTTTCTAGTGTCTACTCCCCCACTAACACGTTGAGTTCACATGTGACTCTCGATTATCCACGCATTTGCACCAGGTCTTTGATCAAGCCCTGATAAGAGTGAGACTTATCTCTTGCTGCGAACGGTCTGTCACAAAAATACAACAACTGAGTGGTGTACGGATTTGCTGTGTTAACTGGCAGGTAGATGTATGGGCATGTCTATAAAATCCATTCACTGGGTACCCCGGATTCTGGGAATCCGAAGTGGACTGTACAAAGGCACGAACCGCTTGACGAATACAAAGAGTAATTTTCTACCCTCGGTCTTCTTAACACCACACAGAGACGACACTGAGACACTACTCGTAATGTGACCTTGTTGGACGTTTAAGTGAAAAATATGGAACGTTCCAGGACCTGCTTGCTGGTAAGCTCGCAAAGCAGCATCCCCTCTCACCAAAAACAACGTTTAATAAAAACACCTCTGATTTAAGTGGATTGAAGAAACAAGCTCATACCTTGTTTTGAGTTCACTAGCATCCACATTCACTAGAACCGGGTGATTCAAAGGGGTTGTTGAGTGGAGCACTTAATTGTTGCTTTTAATTCCAATGGGCTGGGTGAAGTAAATAAGGGAGTTTTTATCTGTCTTCTCGTATCAAATTTTTTTCGAATTACTATCACCCTAAGTAGAACAGAACTAAGTCGCAGGTGTACGAGGTTGAATTGTTCTCCATGACTAGTACGGGTTATGACAATTACTCTTTATCTTAATCCGTATTCCCACCCACCCACGCATTTTTTCCACGAAGTAAGCGGCACCACGGCACAACGAGGTGACGGCTAAAATAATGACCAGCTATTTAGTTCAGGCGTGATGGTTCTGTAGTTAAGTGCATTACAGGATGTCGTTGAGATACAAAGGGGTGGGAGTAGTGCAAGCTTTTGCTAGGATCTGTTTTTTTCAGGATGAATTGTTCTATTCATTTTCAGTTGGCCGCAAACCCCGTATCCCCTGCAACTCGTTTCGTAAGCCCTCGATCTCAGATATTGTTCATGGCTCTGTTAATTTGTGCGGACGTCGTCGTACTGGCCGTTACCATGTCACTCTGGCCTCCTACCGTGACCCAAATCCTATCTGGTTCCAATTCTTATCTTGGACCGAGACGATGGGAGCAGAATGGGAGTGTGATAATCCTAAAAGGTTTGGACACAAACCCAGTGGTCTGCTTTTCCAGCCTGTTCATTCCACAATTCTCTGGGATGCTGATTCCAATTTTCCTCATGCTGGTGTCCCTGCTACACGCTTACAAGATTCGCAAAGTCCCATGCGGGTACAACGAAGCAAGACAGCTGGGTGTTGTCAATTACGTCAACTTACTTCTGTTCATTATTTTCCCTATTCTTACGCTCACCTTTCAGCTGACATCCAGGGAATTGCTGCCTCTGAGTGGTCTTACCTTTTTGATGGCCACAAATCAACTGGTGGTATTAATAATGCCAAAGGTAAGCCAATAATCCCGTAATAGTCGCAATTTAAACTATTCAACATAGAATGGGTCCACGCACAAGATGAAACCTCAGTTGAGAAGTCCCAGATCTAATCAGACCACCATCAATTTTTAAGCAGCGCAGTTCGAAGAGCAATCCACATGAAGAAATAAGGTTACATATGAGAAGCCCTTACTCCAGGAAGCAGTAAACAAGTGACCACTTGATGTAGATTTCCTGACCAAAAGACAGGTGGCGCTCTATCTTGTCTAAGTGCTAGTTAATCGCACTGCTGATCAGTCGCTCGTGGTCGAACGGTTACGTGTTCAAACTACTGACTGGTTCGACACTTCTTGGATTTTCTGAGATGCACACTGCTGGTGATCTCAAATAGGGATGAAACAGTGTTCCTCGGTTGGTTTGTATTGATTAAGTTCACTTACTGGACGAAATCTCTAATGAATACCATTATATGACCACAACATCTTTCAGAATGGTTTTTAATTAAATCTTCGCCTTTCGTGAAACTTTTACTTCATAATAATATCCAACGCAATAGATTTTCAACAGTAGGATGTCTGTACCCTGTATTTGTTTGTAGTAGAAAACCAAGAACGCTGCAAGGTGAAACGTTTCAAAGCTGAAAAGCTTGCAAAACTACAAAATTAAAACTTCTGTTGTATGAATTGGTCGACACACCAGTGCCACTACAATATCCCATTTCCTAGGCGGACCTAAGTAACCGAATTTCGTTACGGTTAAAACCAGAAGACAAGTCGTATTCGGACAGCTGCGTAAATCTAGGCTTTAAAAATCGGTGCAGCGAAGTATGCAGAGCGGCTTAGTACAAAAAGCCAAGTCCAGCGAAGCCTGGACTCGAAACGGATTAATCTATTCTCTTGACTTAGCATGGTACACATAAGTTTGCCGAAAACTCTTCGACACTTCATATCCGATTTTATCCTTCTTGGTGCTCACCAGGTAGACGTGGTCCCCAATTTTCCATTAACCCTACGTTTAATTGAACATCAATTTATCCTCAAATGGCGCCATACAACCATTTGCAAATTGCCTTGGTGGTTACCGGAACTCAGCGAAGTCTGCTGTTTATAATGTTCTTCACCCGAATGTGCTGCAGAGGACGTCTCATATTTCTGATGGTACCATATTCAAGATACCACACTACATTTACCTGACACATTTTTGCTTAAGTCTCCGATGAACCACTGTTGTCTTCACTCTTCATTTGAAGAACGTCATGAACGAAAAATTCAGTTGGGCCTCCCGGTACCACCAAAGTAATTTGCAAATGCGGTTAGCGTGTTGTTTGTAACCATAGGTATTTTCTCGAGGGAGTTTTGAAATGAAGTATAGCGCTACTAAGATAATGCGGAATGAAGCTGGTCAGCAAGAATTAAACTCAAGATGGATTGCTTCAAAAACCCCTCGATCACCCATGCGGTAAGCAGGAAATGTGTGGTACGAATAGATTGCCTAGGCGACTTTCTGTTCATACTCCTCGAGCTCATACTTTGTGCCTCCGTAAATGCGAGAACAGTTGAAACTTTCATCGTTTGCCAATACAAATTCACATTGCACACATTGTGTACTACGCGTTTTCTTCACTGACTTCAAGCAGTATAAACATAACAAGCTGAAAACTGTATTACGCCTGTAGGTCTTGCACTTTTTTCGCTTCCCACGTCCATCAAAAAACGCCTGTTCTTTGACTTGATGAGAGCCACTTTACATAATCGTGTCTTTAAACATTATGCTTCCAAGCTATTTTCTCCAGATAAAGTCCACTGAATGAGTGCGCTCATTAACCCAGCTTATGGTCCTCCAACGGACTTTTAAAGCTTCAGTATAGCTGTAACTTCACAGTCTTTGAAACACTGTTGGGTTGGAGGCAATATAAACTCATTGACAAAAACGCAAAAGAATTACACAGATTCGCACACTTTCGTTTCACAGCTACGATGACCGTAGGCGCGCTCATAGCCAGAGTTTGTCTTGAAGTCACTTTGACCATTCAGGCCACAGTGTTACCTGAGTTGCAAATAACAGAGCTAAATGTTTGGCCTACCGTCATACCATGACTGACAGTCACTCCAGCGAGCCTCATATGTACACTTTAGCCAACCAACGTTTGGTAAAAGTTGACAACATGACGCGATGTAAGAAATTGGGTCAAATCACGCACCACTGTCAAGTGCGCGCGTAATCGTACCAAAAAGCTTAGCTTTACTGTGGCTTGAGAACGAAAACCAACTGATTCGTGTGACCATTGCAGGTGGGTAAAAACTGATTATTTTAACCGCCTTGCCAATATTGGTGTGAAAAGATTGTCACGTAGCATGTAAATACAAATTAAAACAGAAGACAATATCGGTCTCGTTTCGTCATTGCAAGTCACAAAGTAGAACCTTTAAAATCCCGAGAAGAGTCGTACACACACGCCAGCTTTCTGCCGTTCTAATACTGATGATAGCTTGAGAAGGTTTGGTATTTTAAAACGGAGATTTTGTCCCATAATCCAAGCCAACCCATGCTGAAAATCTGAGACGCACGGTACAGCTGTTTCATCCTTATTGGGAGTCCTCAGCATTACGCATATCAAGAAACTCTGAGGTATTTAGAACCCGCAACCTCTTGGCTGATAGTATGAAACCTTGACACAATACCTAATGAGACAAGAAGAAAAATAGAGGTAGTGATAACGTCTTAACTGGACTCACTATAATGAGCCAATCAAGAATTTTCAGAAGGTTAGCTACAATGGGTCCTGCAATGAAGGAACGGACACAGTCTATGTCAGTGGGAGCTGAATGTTTAAATACGTGGGCGTTAACTAGCACATTATCCACTGAAATTTCAGCCAGAAGATCAAAGCGAATACTGGTTCGTTTGAGGCAATTTGGTTTAGTATTGAATGAATGTGAAAACGGGGAAAAGCAAAGGTTATACCTTGTAGGAATGTCTGTGTGTGTGCGTGTGCGTCGAAGGTTCACAGACGGGGGAGGGAAGACATCTAGGCAGAGGGGAATAGTGCCACAGAATAGTAATGAAAACCTATAGGAAAGGACTGCACAAAGTAAGTGGGAAAACAGAGTTTTTTACAGATAATCTCCTGATCACCTTCTTGGTACTGCACCTGATAAATTCACTAGATGTGTCATTTTGAACGTTCCAACCGCGTGAAGACATGATAACCACTGGAAGTTAGCTAGGATTTTGAACTTCACGCGAGCACCAAATCGTCCTAGGCAATAAGTTGATTCTGGATAAGAAATGAATATTTGAGCTCAGGTCGTATTGAAAGTAGTGGTTTTTCAAATGGTTTGAGCGAACGAACCAAGTGATGCCACAGCATTTACTGTTTAGACTACAGAGTACAATAAGCAATAAGGTCGTGTTGCAGCAATCTCCTAAGAGTGCTTTTCGTAAAGCTGGCTAATTCTGCTCTAATGTTCAGATTAAAAATTTCCGGAAAGACTCATTATGCAGTCCCTAGCCCGTAATTTTTCACAAGCAACTTCCAAGTTGGTTCATAATTTTGTTCTCTGGTAGAGAGTTTTACCTTCAAATGGGATCGTATTATATTCATGCGTCAGCTGGACTTTTTTTGAGGTGTGTCTGTGGCAAAGCTCTTGAAGTGAACCTCAGAGACAAGAAGATTCAGGCTTGCCTCTGCAGAAACATAGGTACTAGACTACATTGCTTAGGACTTCACAAAAATCGACTTACAGCTGGATGGAGCTCTATCGAAGCCTTCACATTACAATTGTTCGAGTAGTCCTTCGTCATTTTCATCAAGGACAGTTCATTTATCTGACTTTTTCTTCTGGGCTATTCGAGTCAGACAGCTTGGACTACTGGTCGAAATTCACCGTTATCAAAATATCAGAACCGAGTCGTCACGCGAAACGTAAAGAACACAATGTCGAACATTAGTGTGTTCGGGATCTCGTCATCAGGTCAGAAAGCATCTAATGGTTAAAATAGGGGTGAATAATGAAGTACGCAGAGAAGATTGGTTAGTGAAATGAAAAACGTGGAAGCATGAGCAATTGGTTGTCAGCGCCCCCACGTCGCATCTAATTGGATGCTGTGAGTCAGCCTAGAGGGCCGTTGAGTGATTTGGTCGGTTGATTCGTGCCACATGAGGTAGGCAGACTAAGCGTTCAGACGAAACCCTTTTGACAGCACAGTACCGGGTTTCGCAGAAGTATAGCGACTGCCTCGGTTGTAGTCGAGCGACTCCGATGGATCGATACTGACAGTCTACTGAGAACACGGTAAATGACATGAAACGACTCATTCTGATTGACTACTTGCCCGGTGTCAATTGACTGGGTTGCTGAGCTCTTGAGTCTAATGCTGTTCCCGTAAAAGAGATGCTCACGTATTCTCTTGGAAGTTTGCCGTGTCGTGCACCCGAAATACTTCGATGAAAAACAGCAGGAGAAAGAATACACAACAATTTTCTGGGTGAGGACTGGCATCTCGACTTTGACGTTTAATTTGAGGAAGGGGTTGGCTGTAAACCAAGACCGCAGAGTTCCAACCGTAAGCGTGCGTTATAGGGATTGAAACAAGCGGCGAGTTACTATGTTCGCCAACAGATCGCCTTTATACGGCAAACTCAACTATATTGGCTTCATTCCAACGGTCGTGGTAGGCGGTTGGATAAGGCGAGCGGATATATTCTTGGTTATGAATCTCTCTGGGTAATTATTGGCTCGGAGCACGTAAAGAGCCAGCATGCTGTTTCCTAAAGTATTCGCTTTGGAACACTTCGAGTTGGGATTTTCATCCTGCTCACAAATATCCTGTGGTAAACAAGGGACTCAGAAGGCACGTGTGACTAGCCCTAAAAACTGTAGTCCATGACCGCACGGTTTTAAGATTGACAGGGAAAACCTAAAAAGGGAACATGCGATGGTCTTTCAAACTACGTCTGCCTAGCGAGTTCCAACTAGTAGGAACTGGAAGTCCGTTGCATTTTACAGTATTGAACACATCTTGCCAATAACCGCTTTTGACACTTAGCAATCATCAGATTCATTATTGTCAGATGCCCAACGGGGAACATGAAGGGGTGAGACCAACCTACCACCACACTCAGTTGGGCATAGTCCTGAGCGAATTCAGCCCATAGGATACAAACACGCAAGACCTCGTTCTCTCGACTGATCTAGTTGGATTTTTCAAACATGGACTTTTTTACTTCTTCGGTATCGAATAATAGAAACAGGTCTATAACTGTCACTGTGAAGAAGTGTCACCCAATAGAAGTGGTACAAAATCTATTGGGAAGTTTTTAACATTTCATTGGTAATGTAGCCGACTCATGTGAGCGAACCTTTCCGAATCAACACAGAGTTACCTGAGTTGGGCAGCTTTTTGTCAGGCGCATAGAGTGTGTCTGAGTAACAGACATCATGCAAATGTCAACCCTACTATCTTCTCTGTTACGTTGTCAAACAGACCACCACTTAGCGGTAATTTCTGAAGGTTAATTTGCCTTGTTTTTCAACCGCCTCTGGTAGAACCATTAAGTTTATCCTCAATTATGTTTCGTTTTACCTCACAGTTGTACATTATATTATTCACGCCTGAGAAAAACACCACGGGAAATGTGCTACAACGTGATCGCTCACAAACCCAACTCCGTGGAGTCCACGCTATTAACGGTAAGAGAAACAGTGCGGAGTTGTTGGTATCCTTTTAGCTGTTTACCATACCATCGCGTCGTACTCTTAGGAGTAGTCACAAATCATCGGGTCTAGTCGGCTTTTCCTACAGAATGTTACCCGGAACCAGCTTGACTTGTCCATATGAGGTAGTAATCTAACATGAATTAGTAATTCTGATTGGCTGTTTAATGTGTTACAAGTTGTCGGCAACCCAGGGAAGCCCCTGTCAGAGAAAGGAAACCGACGATTCACTATAAAGCGTCTTTAAGAGTTACGATACAGTATGTACTTCGAAGTGTAAATATTTTAAAGATTGGCTCAAATGTCTTGAGCCCAGCCTTGGAAGTACCATGATATTTTTAACACAATGTGACTAACATTTAATTAAACATGATGCATGACTCATACTGTACCTACTAAAAGGCAACAATATCTCTGTAAAGCATTTTAGAATCAGGGGGAGTGGTGAGTCCAACACTTGATGCGTTCCCAAGATATCACGTTACTGGTTTTATTGAGAAGGTAAGTGGACGATTAAGTGCCGGGTGATAATCATGCTGTCCCGTTGTTTGCTGGGTTTGGTAATTTCGTCGCAAATGTTTAGTCTCCACTCTAGGTGACACCATCAGTACGCCGTTGTGAATCCCAGCGGGCGGTGAACGCATCTATGAGTGTTTATGCTTATTAAGTTTATTCATCTAGCTTAACTGACCTGGCCTTGGTTGCCGAGTTCAAAGCCAAATATACAGCAGCATAAACGAAGGCCAGGTTTAGAGCATTCATCAGTATGCTGAAGTCACCTAGGGTTTGGAAGCCTAGTCGTTAATGCCTGGGTGTGCTAAAAGGAGGTGCAACGGATATTTTGGAAATTGGCGCCGGTCGACTGGATGCTGATTCCATCGCATTATTTGACCATTGAGGTAGCTGTGACAATCATCTCTTCGAACAGTGATATGATGTTCTAGGTAGAAACTGACCTAGTAGGGAAAGTGAATGGCTAGAGTTTTTCAACTGTCTAATTGTTTTGTTCACTGCTTTGGAGGCTTTCAGAAAACACATTTCCGACAACAGGTTCCACTTTTTCTATACCTGAGAAATCTTAGACTGATGCCAGTTCAATATGTCCCAGAGAGTGGTGACGTTTACAGGAAATCTTTCAAGCATGGTGAGCAGACCAACAGCCACCTGATCTACAAACAATTTGAACGAGCCTCTTCGGAAGCTGTGATGAAAGGCTGCGGACGATATGGTGGGAGATGGAACACGTTTCCAATACTGCAACATATCTGATGGAGGCACCAGTTGTGTAGTCGGATTGTTGGAAGCATTTAATCTGGTTTCATTCAGGATACTGAACAAAGGGTGGTCTTGAGAATGTCAACTGTGTGGGCAAAGTGTACCCTGAACAATAATTGTGCAAGCAGATAGATTAAGTTCATCAATTGGACCACAAGAGAAGGAGCTCCAGGGTTAACCACGGACAGCGCAACCTCGAGGAACTTTTCATCACACTCACCACATAGGTCCGCAGTGTTGGCATCGTTGTCTGATTGCTGCGTGCGTGGCGGTTTCTGTCACTTGAGAGGGGGCCTGCTGAAGCCGACCAACTTTTCGGACAATCACACAGTAGCTATGTTACGCACTCACTACGTCAAGCTGGCGCACTCCTACGTGAGCCTATCGGGGTCGAAACGGACTGACGGAGGGTTGGCTTTCTAACCGACAACTAAGAGAATTTTCTGCGGCAGCCTGAAAGCAGGCGTCGTCATGTTTTACTCTAAGCCCTCTGGGAGTAATACTGTTCCTTACTGACGATCTGCGCCCGAATGAGAAATGATTAGGTGGTTAACTTTACCGAGTTTACTGGATTTTGCGGAGCAGTTGAATTTGAAATAACGCAATATTTTTATGTAATATGTGACGGGTTTTATTTCAAAACAAGTCAACGATCAATAATATTCTTTATGGACATGGTGGTTCTCGCTTTGCTGGTCAAGTAAAGTCATTTATGAAATCAGTAACCATTGGAACGCTGACCTCCGTAGAAATATGTTAGATTGTTGAATAGCAAGAGTATTTTTGCATTGGAACAATTTATGTTTCTCTTTTTACTTCAGAACTTGATGAACGGTGGTCTGAAGGACTGTCCACAATCGGTAATGCACGTTGCCGCCACTCTTTAGGAGGACTACACGAACTGTCAGCGGCGAACCTTGTGAGTTCTAGACTGGAGGGGTCTAAGATGGAACTCAGCCGGCAGCGGTCAATTTCTCTTGTTCAGACAAGTACGAATGATGAGGTAACACCTTACGGAAGACAACTTCGAGAACTTAGACCACGCTGTGTTACAACAGAGCACGTATTCGCAAGCCACTCACAACATGGATGCAAGGCTGTTTCATTTCGTAAGTGCCCCACACCTTTCAGACTTTGACGCTCCAGGAGGTCCCAAAGCAGTCTGTTCCCGCTCTATTATTGAATGGGTCTTCCCGTTATGCGTTTTTATCTGTACTTAGATGAAGTTATGAGACTTTTCTCAAACTATTTGTTTCGTCTTTTCACCTGTCCACCTGCATGCTGCCAAACCAATTTTGTGAATGTTAATAGACAGTTGTGCTGGTCTTACCAAACACAAAACTCGAGGTAGTTCAGTGGTTAAGGCACGAACGTACTCACTGGGAGGTCCGTGGTCCAAAACCAACCTCTGTATCCAGAATACTCCTGTGTAGGCTTTGGCAGTCTGGTAGTATCTCAGCCCTTGCGCTTCCTTCGGGTGGCATGGCAGTTATGCAGCAAAATGGTGCTACAATTGAAAGAATATAATAATATAATATATTTATATCAAACATCAGACAAACAACTGCACGAACTGAACCCAGGTTCTCCGCGTTGATAATGCGAGTCAAACAGGATTGGTGGTATGTTTCCTCCATCACGTATATTTTCAACAATATTTTCATGTAAAAACGAATATCAGGTGCCCCTAATGTCTTAGGATATTGTTCAGAGATGGTAAGCTATCGTATCCAGTTGAGCATGGCAAAGACGACGTGTTACACCCTTAACATTTGGCTTCGGGAACGACCGTAACCGAGCTGTATTTAGAAATGCTTTTGATCCACTTAGCTGTGACGCGCACTGGAAGCACACGGAACCCAGTGCTATATGATATACCCTACAGATCATTTACCGTGTCACTTTTTTGTCCGAGTTTTTATGTGCTAATGAGATATCATAGTTTTCTTAGCCAGATGACGGAGAAAACGCTTCGTTTGATAACCTTTCTTCAATCGGGTATATGGTGCTGTTGTGGGCAATGACATTAGATCATGCTGTTTAAATGACCGTTGCTCATTCGCTGACATGGATAATCTGAAATTTCCTCAACCAGATCGCCCACCCTGTCGAACGAACGATCACCAGGAATGAAGGCTACATGTCAAAGAAAAATATGGCAGTGTTCTTCTGCCTAGATAATAATATCTAATAATTTCTCGCAGACGCTGATGCACCAAACATCAGTCTTGGATCTCCTACAAAGCCAACCAGACGTTCGTTTTACTATTTCCACATTGTTCCTCTAATAAGTGATGTGCAGGCACTAGAAGCCATTTTATACAATAAATTATTCCTAGCTTTATCTTCTTGGTTTCCATTTTAGACCTGAATGACAATGTGTCAAAAGCGGATGACGATGACAACCAGCATGTGCCCTTACTGACTGGGAGGGTGTCAAGTAAACGAACTGAGAACCATATACTATCCGAAGAAACCATGTTGGACAGCGATGAAGCCGCGAGTGAGCAATCATCTGTTTCAACCTTACCATTTGAAAAGTTTCATTTCTCACCAAAGCCTCCATCCTGACAATTATTTTGGTTTACTCCTGTTTCACACTTGCTAGTTTTATCCCCCAAATAACTCCAGTGTTGTATTGTGAACGCGATCGAGTGTCTTGTGTGATTTCCATGCATTCGTCTTCCATAAAACCAAAATATAATTTGACAAACATGCCCGCCTGATTCATTTTGACCTGCCTGAGAGAATCTCCAAACTAAAAGTGATACCTTTTGTTGTGGGTGGTTGCGGGATATGTAGTTTTCACATTCACATCGCTCTTGTCAACCTGTGCTGGCGTAATTATTCTGGTGAGTTCACACGGAAGCTGGGGAAGCACTGGACTGGAGTCTCTCGCTCTTATTAGAGCTCATCAGCAGTGCACACCCTTAGCCGTGCCGCGGTTTGAACTCCGCACATCTGACATGCGAGGCGAGCGTGTTACCACTACTCCGGCAGCACACACTAGACGCATCTGAATTTGCACGTCTGAACAAGCAAAATTGGGAAAATAAATCTGTTTGGAATTTACAAAAAAATACACTCATTCCGGTGGGACGGGAGGCTTCTGCTCCAGGATACATAAGTGACGAATTAAATTTATCCACGCAATATGCTTAGCTAAAGGTGAACTAACATTTTTCGTGTCACGGTTCCAAGAGCTTCAGGATTATTTGAGTAGATGGCATAGCATACCTACTACAGGGAGTCGGCTTTGTTATTCTCCGCAGTGGATGCCTTCCTTGATGGGTTATTATTTGTGATGACCCTGCTCTTAAACAGTGTTGTTAAGCCATAAGCGATATGTTCGGAGCTTACTGTGGTTGAAAATGCACGCAATCACTGCAGATGTAAACCTGCTGAAATAAGATCGGTTGTCATACAGACAGAACCACTTGCCATCCTGTGCACGATGGTTTGACGATCCAAACCAGCACTTTCTTTTCCATCAAGCTATTGACACCACCCTTTGTTTCAAGTTGCAATAAGACGCAGATAACCATGCAATAATTCACTGTTCAGATGAATTGTGGTAATGTCCTCGTGTAGTACAACAATACGAACAGCGGTTTTTAGTTAGAAATAAGAAGTCAACTTAAGCACCTCTCTGGTGTTTTTGCAGTGGACCAGATTAACTAGTTAACGATCGTTTAGGCCGATTACCTTCTGGCATGCGCATCCAAAAGCTGCATATGTATGGCCTCACTCACATACCCGTTGGACAACCTTTCCAAATAACTAGCTAGATATACATTGTACCTCAAAGCTCTCCAAGCCTTCCTTACGACATCGCGAAAAGCTAGACACTCATTATCACGAAAGTTAATCTTTGTCTAGCGAACTCTCGATAGCATGTTTGGAGAACAGTTGTATCGTCACCCCGGAATGCGCCAGTTAAGTGTTTTGTAAAGCTTTAAGATTTCCATTTGCGGTCCTCAGGTGACTCGTCGGAAACAGGCCAGGTCAGTACTGGAAAACTTTCCGTAGGTGCCCAACTGTGGGCTTATTGACTATATTGAACCGACTGTGTAGATGGATACTAAAATGGAAGACGGAAATTTAGTTACTCGGAAACAGAAGTCATGCCGTTTTGGCGCTTAAGAGGGGCAACACGTTAAATGAATCTGTTAGCTAATTGAAGCCAATGCGACAACGATTTGTAGACCCTCACACATTCTACTGAAGGTACACCACTGAAGGAGGTCAAAGTATGGTGGAGAAATATATTGCCCCTTTGTGGTTGTTTGGATTGATTAACGATATGTATTCACATGCTGTTGCCTGAAACACGTCCAAATAATTTGCTCGCGTGATGGAATATTTCCTTGTGATGACTCTGATAGGTTTTAACCCAAATTCAGTGCCACTAACCCCCGGGTTTTCTGCTTTGGTTTGGGCCACACACCGAATGCCCCTATTGTTCCCTTGCTTCAAAGCACATATGCTTGTCCTTTCTTCACAAAGCGTTTGAAGACGATCTTAAACTATGTTGGAACAAGTTTACTTAACCGGGGATGTTCGAATTACCCTTGAATGTGACAGCTACGTGCGGGGTGAATACTCACTGGCAGAAGACATCTTTTTTACGGTAGAATGCAACTTATCGTACAGATTCGCGGTCGACTGTGATAAGAAGAACACATAGTTAATAACTTGATATTGTTTGAGCCTAAAGATTATTGTCCAGAATAAAGTAAACACCGAGACTTACCTTGCAGGTAGCTGAGAAACGATTGCAGCCGCTGAATTCATTTCAGTTTTACAATACCCATTAGATGTTCAGCACAAGCAGACCTCAGGCGATGGGCGAAGCCCCAAGCGAAATTCCTAAATTTATCCATACTATCAACAAGCTTTACGTTAGGTTGGCGGTGATGTTATAATTGATGGATTTTCCTAGATAAATACAAACAAGCGTAATGAATAATGTGGATAGCTGTGGGAACAGAGAGAGGTTATGGACTACTCTTGAAACAACAATGACAGGCCTTCGCTATGTTTCCGTAGGTGTTTTCCTAGCTTGTCCGTATTCGACCGTAAAAACGCAGCACAGTCTGTATCCAGCGTGAAATAACTAATTACCAGACCAGTGGTAAATTCATCCTGATATTTGGAGTGCTTGAATGAAGAGAATCGGAACCAACACACGGAGCTAGGAAACCTGCCCGGAACCTCTCTTTCAGGAGGTTCGTGCGACTTAAGGCTGGGTTCGCTATAAAGCGGTTGGGATATAAAATGAGAAAATCGACGAATGTCTTCGCTTGGATCATATTAGTCCGAAGGTGAATCTATGGTGCACTCGCCAAAATAAACGAAAAGCGAAGTATGGTTATGGTTCAAACTTTTTTGCACCTAGTTACGTTAAGAACGACTTCTCGATAGAAGTCTCGTTGCTTCATCGTGGCAACTCACATTCCTAGAATATAGTTTATCAATGGGTTCTAGACTTGCTGCGAGATACGGTCATCATCCCTGCTCTGAAATTAGGGCTTCTTTTATTGTTAAACTATATAAAAAAGGCCAGTCGTAGATCAGGGCGACAAAGAAAGGTCTGTTGTGATCCTGAGCGAATATAAGTCAGGATTATGAGTTCCATCCTGAAACAGAGGTCCTTTTCTGCTGTGTAGAACTGTCTCATCATTGTTAATAATAATAATCAGTAAGCCGCAATGTGGCTGGCGCCAAAACTTGTGAGCTTACAGGTAACAGCAGATAGGAGAGAGCAAACTTTATGGAGCGTAAAACCATCATGGGTATGACAGCTACGCTGAACTGTAAAAAAGTGTCCAGGGAAAAGCAGTTTTCAGCAGTGTCTTGAGTAAACCCCGCCAACCCCATAGGAGTGTAACACCTGAAAACAAGATTATAATGCACCAGGATAAACCGCTATCTTTCGTCGTGATGTATTTGCTCCAAGAAGCTAAGTGAACAGCACAGTGAATTGTCTTTCCGGTGACCTGGGTGCTGTCTTTTTTAAATTAGCTACAGAAGCATCCTTTCTAGGAGTAAAGAGGCAGCAGAAAAATGTTTTGGTGTTGTGGCAAATAGAGAATTATTATGTCGGACAGTGAGAACGCTCAGATGAATCTGAGAAAGAATAGTAAGCCTGAAAAATGGAGGATCGAGATATGTTTTCATTATGAGGTATTCTTTGAGCAAAATGCGTCCAAGCACAGTGAAAATAGAAATGATTACAGCGATGAAACGTAACGGAAATATGACTCATCGAAGACGTCCAAAATTGGGACCAGTATATTGTCACTCGAGGACTCCGAGTTCAGCACCCCACTTTGGGTGTCTCCTTGCTCAAGCTTGCGCAAAAACTCCATGCTTGACACGGCTTGTTCGTCTAGTTTGCAGCCCTTGACGGTAATAGACACCGGTGACATCTTGCTGTCCATAGATTCTTTGGAAGTGACGGCCCTTTCCATCCCATTTAATTGCCGGCGTTTGTTTTCGTCTCCTGTTGGCTTCATCTGTTTGGTTGCTTTGGATTTTGATGGAAATCCTGGATGACACGAACAAAATCAGCATTCTGTTTAATTTTGACAATAACGCTTTATTGGTTAAAAAGACTGATGTAAGTAGTCATAAGGAGTAAACTGTCTGGTGGGTGGAATCATATCAGGTTAAGCACAGCATTTCGACCTTCCGAAGGACCTTTAACAAGTAAAATTGCTTGAATTTTAAACCAGGACACAATTAATCTTGAGACAGCGAAATGAGAAATTTGGAAATGGATGGGTTCAGGCGTGCATTGGAGGAGACAGTGTAGCTTGAGCTTTTTTGGAGTGCTGAAGTTCAAGTCGTCTGTGTGCATGTGTGAGAAACGGGGGTTAGGTCTGCGCTGCATGGTCAGCTCATCGTGCTCATGTGTTTGTGGTATGTGACTGATTAATAATGTCACATGGGTTGGAAATGCTTGTTTGCGTGACGTCTTACTTGCCTGATCTTTCCTACCTACGGCTGACATTACCCACGTGTATGAATTTATTTTTCAACGAATAACTGTTTAGTGAGCCCAGCACGGAGCTATTTATTCCTAGCGTGTAAATACAGCAGAGGAAAATAACATTCGGCCTTGGATGGACATCTCACTTTTGTTACTATTTTTAGCAGGCACGCTTGCCGTCCTCTGTTAGTGACACTTACCCTCAGGTGGTTTCTCGATGTCCGATAGACCTTTGGGCCTTACAAACAGCCTATTTTGGTCCAACTGATGCTTGGAAAATTCACCAGCCCGGACTCGGATTTGGTCGCGCACCGTAATCCGGTACAGGTACATCCGACTGAAGAATAGTCTGGAGGGTGAATGAGCAATTAGTATGAGTACGACCGCACACATTAAAAAAGAGGATCAAATAGAAATACAAATCACATCAAATTTTCGCTGAAATATGATTTCAAAAAGACCTGTAGCGGCCACTAAGGTCAACAGTTTTACTCTTCATGGCTTTTATGCCATTTGTTCTGAACCCTTTATGTCAATTCAGACGTGGTACCATTTCTACACGTTTTGCCATATGATGCAACTCTTGTCCTTTGTCTTACCTAAGCAGGTACCCAGATTTTTTCTTGTCTTTGATTACCTTTACCAAAATTGATTTCTACCAAGGGTTGTTTGTATTGATTATGTGAGCACGGAGATTGAACTTCTCTGCTGCAACTATTCTCAAGTACATTTCCTTTTTCTAAGGCATTCTGTGACGATTCAGTCAGACGGTTTTGTACACAGCTTAAACCAAGGGCGCACATGTACATTTGTATATTTGCATGTATCTTATGCCAAATATTTTTGCATGAGTTTATGCTAGCATAATCATTTTCAGCTTTTCTGATTGGGCCATTATAATCGCGCACCGCTTACAAAATGGATTTAGAACATACATCTACTCGACCGGGATACTTGTTATTTTACCGATTACCACTACGAAGGCCAATCTTAACTGACTGCACGTTCTTTGATGAAAAATATTTAGTAAATTACTCAGTAGCATAGTCATATCACTGTGTCAGAAGCTCTTCTCTCGTTTTTTGTTCTGTGTCCTAAACGGATCGCCAAGTGAAGCGAGCGCAAGTGCCAATTGGCTCTTGATTATTCATGTTTGTCCAACGTGTGTTGGTGTAGTGATAAGGCACACGCCTCGGATATCAGATCTCCGGACTTTAAAGCTTGGCATGACGAACGTTGCACAATGTTGATAAGTTCTAATAAGGGCGGAATTCCACTCCAGTACTTCTGCTTTTCTGTATGGAATCACCCCAATATATGCTGTACTGCTCCGCACGGTTTCAGAATTACGTCAGTTGTGAACCCAGCATAACGGGACGAGAGCTTTTTTGTGCTGACCTCACTGCAGATTTTTTCAAATGTCTAGTACTTGCGGCGCAAACACGATCGATCTGCCACCCACAAACAACGTGGAATTTCGTTCAAGTTCCTGTGCTGAATAGCTAAGTGCTTCCTCCATCTTCCGGATAAAAAATGTCTACTGATAATTTTCACAAGTAGGGGCACTTTGAGACAGTGACTTCGGATAGAACCAGCTGATGATCATGGGTGTGTAGAGTGACAAGAAACATAAATGTTTAACACTAAAAGTTGACAGTAGAGGCTAACTCAATGACTTACAAAAGATCGCATAGAAAAGTGAAAATATGAAATTTGTACGCGCTGATTTCACTAAATGGCCGCATTCGCAAACTGGCCCAATTAATTTACTAATAACTATATCATTTTGCTGATGAACAACAGCCAACAGAGTACTGGGGTTTTTCTCACGTGAATCAGTTACTGTGGCCATCAAATACAATATAGTGCACATGGATTAATTATCCATAGTTGGGTAACCGCAGTGTATTAGCCCGAGGGCAACTCAGCGAGATGTTTTTAATGGTTCTCCCCTATTTGTGCCAGTAGGACAAGATGTAAAGGATCTATCAGCCTAACTGAAGGATTATAAGCCTATAGATAGACACTATCCGATAGAATGGCCGCAACACTAATAATCGCTGTCTATCTCACAAGTTAACTAAAAAACGTAAAAACAACGTCACTGTGTACTGAAAGCCTGATTACTGCGCTGTATTCGCCGTTATATATCTTTTGAATTTCGGGTTTCTAGGGTTTCTGACTTACTGATGGGTAATCTGATTGGTGTTTTCGTGGTCAATGTAATCCAGAATGGTTTGCAAATCGTTTGCATTTAGTGGGATCTTTTGCTGCTGTAGAGCACAGAAGAAAATTTCGTGGTTTATTATGCAAAATACATACACAAAATATGTTGAAGTTCGTGGTAGGTGAGTACCCATAGTGAACATCAGCAATGAAGACCGAAGTCTCTGCTAACTCGTTTCTGCTACCGAATCACTTACGTGGCGCCAATAAATCCTGAAGTCTGCATTTCGGTTCCTGCTATGAAGAACTAGTTCACGCAAACGTCCTTGATGACTGCACCAAGGAGTCCAGAATAAGTGTCAGTTTGGAAACACAGCATTATCTCTAGTAAGCCCCATGTAGTAGAGAGTACCGTTAACTTAGGTTAACTTATATCTGGCCTGTAGTCGGCATATTTTTTAGCAGGCCTTCCAAACTCATCAAGAACCATTCTATATAATCTCTTAGCAAAAAAATCTCCTGCCAATAAGCACCAGTACGGGAAGTTCATTCACAAGGCCTTCCATTGATCCCAAACCAGTTGAGTGTCGGGTTAATCCCGAAGTTCTAACGAAATTTAAGATGCAGTTTTTTACATATATCCCAAACACCGACTAAAACTTCTTTGCTAAAAGAAGAGGTCCCATTTGTTAGTTCCATCATGCACATTTAAACGGTTAGGCTTTTCTGAGGACTAAACACATCTAAAAATATCGCGCTCGGTCTGTCCCCATGGAAAAAATATCTTGGAGGGGCTAGATTTAGCACCAGACTTCCGCGCAAGAACGGTCACTTGAAGGTACCGCACAAATGTGATAACTTTTGAGAATTATCTCATCCCTGTGGTGATAATTGTAGCTAGAACCGTATCTGGAAAGAGATGAGAAAACCACTTGACAGCCGTCGATGAATTCAGTGACGGTGATTTGATAACAATAAATATCATACTTCAAAGGCGCCACATCATGCTATTCATATTTCAAAATCGGTTGTTTCTCAGATTCAACACAGGGCTTCTAACTTGATCGTCCGTCTTTTTAGCGTGGTTTGATGCAGAGGTGTCACACTTGTGGTTAAGAAATTCCAAGCTATCGTGTTATTATTCCAGATACCGTTAGCTAGGACATTAAATTTTCATTTATTTCACTATAGTTTGAACAGTCTTCCGCCTGGTCTGGGGAGTTCGTTCTGGTTAGCCCGAACCGGAGCAAGGATGCAATGAACTTGAGATTTGTTTTTTTAGGGTTCATCAGCTTATTAAATTCTTGACACTACCGGAATTCATTTTTGAACGCCTACGATCCGAGTGGAACGTGGCACCGTTATTCCGAAAACGCACTTTGCTTTATCGCATTTGAGCGGCTAAGTACGTTCGCGCTCGAACGATTTGGTCAGTTTGTCCGAAACCGGACGACGATCCATGTTTTACTACAAGTAGTTTGAGGGAGTGCACAGGGAGTGAGTTGAACAGGCTTCCACTCTGTGGCCCGCTCTGTGAAGCAGCTTCAGTACCGAAGTCGACTTTTTTAACTGTGCCAGCAATATTCAATTCACATTCACACCACTCTCGTTTGAACGGTCGTCCTCCTGTTCTGGCGTAATTATTCTGGTGAGTCCACACCGAAGGGAAGCACTGGACTCGAGTTTCGCTCTTATTAGAGTTCATCAGCAGTGCATATCCAAAGGCCGTGCCGGGAGTTGAACCCCGGACATCTGACATGCGAGGCGAGCGTGTTACTACTACTCCACCGACGCACGTTGGACGCATATGAATTTTCATGTCTGAACAGGCGAACGTATTCACACTTGAGCGACGTAATTGGTGTGCCCGACTCATCGAACAACGACCCAGTAACTGCTCTGGTTGTGACGATCGATTGTCCCGCCAGTCAAGACTCCCAGTCAGGTAGCGTCACAGACGCTTGAAACCCACTGGGCAACTTTTGGTTACAGTTGTGGGATTTTGCGGGATAGATAGAACAGGCGGAGAACCGTTCAAACGAGAGTGATGTGAATGTGATCAAAATATTTATTTCATTTTAACTGTTGTGGCCTCTCCAAAAGGATTGCCTTTGGCCGATGGAAAAGTGATGATGCTGACAAGAATAAGCTTACATCTGGTTTGGTATGATTAAGTCTGAAAGTCTGCGAGCACAGCTTTGTTACATGGATAGCTGACGGCGAGTTTGAGGTCCGTTCATCTGAGCATGCATTATTGTATTAACGCAATGCCAGCTTGACAAAATCCTCTTATTCAGGAGATATGCATGACTGTTAGGTTAAAAGAGACACAAATGGCTCAAGCACAAGCTTAAACTCGGATTTAAACAGGAGTCTTTGCAGTACTGAAAATTCTAACAGTATCTTTAACTACGACATTGAAGGTGGTTTCGTGATCAATGAGATTTATAAAGAAGCTGCTATTACAGTGAAGGTCTATGAAGGGGGGAGGTTCGTAATATTATTGCACCAGCTTCAGAAGTCCATTGTGGTAGTTTTGGAAATTAAGATTTTCTAGCCACTAGTTGCCCACAGTTTTGGTGAAAAGGCGTTTTACTGCGGACAAACGCTTTAAAATGTCACTAATAACCACAGGACTGGCAAAGAGAAGCTGTATACTCCTCCACTGGAGAAAAAAAAACCTGAAATGCCTTTCCTTAGTTATCAGTGGTTCGGGGTTTGCTCCTCCTGCAAAAACTATAGTGGCCGAGCTAATAGGAATCAAATAAATGTGTCCTGTCAATAGGTGTGGTCCATTAAAGGAAGATTAACTTTGACCGACTTCTCGGCAATGGACAATGAATTCCGGTCTTTGTGTTCATGTTGCATATTTCCTGATCTTCCAGCTGTGATGGCTCGTGAACGGTTAACCCTCGTTGACCGAAACTCCAAAAGGCTAATGCAATATCGTATGCAGTAGTAGGCTTATGAGACTTTCCAATCTTTCGCACACCATGTGAATCTAAAAAAATCTCCAAGCCTCTTGGCATGGGAAATCTTAGGAATTATCAGATTTTCGGCTGCTTTTAAATTTTCCATGCTTTGAAAGAAAGCGAAATTAATTTTTAGATAAGAGCTAGTTATGTCCAGATTGTGTGGCTTTCACTGATCACCCATGGACACTGAAATGACGAACCTGGAATAAATGCCGCTTACCAGTACACCTTCAATGAACTCTGCCCGACTTAGCATTCCTGCCTGCTGCAAATCAATTAGACGATAAAAGTCGACAATCCTGATTCCATGCTTGTTCAGATAATTCATCAGGAAAGTCATCGGGTCCTGTTTGGCTGAAAAACAAAAATGACCAATAAAACTAAATGTAAACGTTGGAAGATTCATGGAAAAATTTGGATAGCAAAACATTTCCCACATACTCCTCAAGTTGTGGTAATTTTTGCAAACTCTCTGTCCGCGCTGATGAGCAAAAAGCGATTGGTGAATATTTTGCGCCACTGAAGCTCAGTTAGTATGGAAAACCGTTAGCGCCAGGACGTTTTTGAAGATCACCAGATCCTTCATCAAGACCTGCTTATCCAGACCCAAGCAGGCCTAATTGGACAAAATCTCTATTACACTTTGTGTTCACATTCAAACAGTGCTTTATAATTGTTGTTGTGTCATTATTTCTTGCCGGATAGTTACCCTGTCAGTAAAAAATTGAAATCTGCTTTACTTTTGGTAGAGCTAAAGATTGGAACAGATGTCTAAGGTAGTGGTTGGTCGCATCTTTCTCAACTATTGGGTGACACGAAAGTTTGGGGTGCGAAGTGATGCAACCTCATTATAGGGAGCCATCGATTCCATGATTTTGTAATTGGGTTGCCGTTTTCTTTTCTCTTCGGAAGTATCGCTGGTAGTCCTGAGGTTTTTTTTGTCCCCCAAAACATCACCTTCGACAGAAATCAGGACATAAATTATGTGACTCATCAAATTTTGTCAGCCGTCATAATGCTGTTTTGGAAAGTAACCCAAGCAGGGGCACTGGCATTCACATCGTATTCACGCTCAGTGACGGACTTCACAGAAGAACCTGCGAGCTTAGTAAAGCCATTTCGCTCATCTGCATCTTGGATAATGGTGTGTCGCCATTCGTAAAGCCAGAAACTGGGGTGTAAATTGTCTGGGACTAAAGTCATTAGCCCATACCGAAGCATAATCAGTCAGGTTTTGTGTGTAACAGCGTTTTATAGAACGGATTCTATCTGTATTATTCTGCTCCGTTTTGCGTGTATTTCATGGCCACACGCGGAGTCCGCCAGTGCGGTTGAAATGCTTCTCCATAGTTATTTGTCTATCGTTTTGCAGTCGTATAACATGACGTCTACCCCCAGCCTGGAGCTTTGACCTTGCTGCTGTGGTTCACCTTCAGTGTCATAGTGATCCTGCGCGCCACCCTAGCTGAAGGAGTGTCAGGAATGCCACTGGTGTGCCGACAAAACATGTTAGTAGTGCCTGGTCGTGTCAAAAAGCCGTTCCCGCATCTGATGGAAGGTTGGTACGGAAATTAGGTAACCGTCTTACCATACTTTTTCATTACTGTTGAATATTAAAAAAAACGTCCAGAATAGTTCACGGGGACACTTGAGAATGTTTGCTTTTCGAAAACCCAGTGCAAGTGACATTTTTGCTTTCGTATCTAGTAGCTTGCAATTGTTCACTTCGGCTTAGTCAGTAAGTAACTCCACACTTAAGGAGCTTTATTTTACTGGCGCTCAAAGAGATGAGTGCCACGACTACGATTAGTTCTTGGAATAAAATGGTCCTGTTCGCTGAGATGGGAGTGCATGGGCGGTAAGATGCTTTCCGAATGCGACCCATACCTCAGTATCCTTGAACAAGGACAAATTAGGAGAGTCGTCTCCGAAAACGATGCGTTCAATCGCTAATCGGCACATCCATCGCTTAGAGCATGTATGAGTTCAACGTTGCCAAAAAATTCCGGTGTAAACAGTTAGACTCTTCTGGTCACTTCTTATACCTTAGCGTTAGGTTACCCGCCCACTGGGTCATGCTTTGTGGTAAAAAGTTTGGGGCTGAATTCCCGGAAATGATATCCTATTTTCAGCAAAATGTGTTACTTTTCCGCACACGACTCGGCTAATGAAATAAAAGAAAAAGCTTCTCTCGCACCCTGTGACCTAAAGAATTTGGACTTCCCTCAATCCGGACAAAGAAGAAGGCCCGACAGACCATCACTAAAGGGAGGAAAGAATAGCTCCTTTGGCCAACCATCGGCCCAAAGTCTTTACAGGAACCAACAGATATAAATAAGATTTCTTAGAACTAGTGAACTCAAGGTCAGGAAGGATTAGCACTCAGTCGGTCAGAAACTACGGAATCTGTATTGTGTGCTCAGACATGATGTGCTTTGTTTGATCTACTACAAAACTTGAACCAACTGTTTTGGGATGTCTGGTTAAAGGATGTAGCACACGACGAGAAACGAAAAAATTATGGCTGTCAGAAACTTTGGATGGGGAGTGTCCGCAACTACTACTATTATTACTACAGTGCCTAGACTATAAGTTTAAAATGAACATCAGTTTGTCAGATACTACTAGTTTTCGGCTACTGCCTAACAGAAAGATATGACTGGACCAGTGGAAAAACACTTCGTAACCACACGCAAAACCCAAAAAAAAGTGTAACCTCAAAGACTAGACCGAGGAAATGTAACCTGATGACATGGTCTACCCACGCTTTACGAGCCTACTTTCTCACTACACGAAATTCTTGGTGTTTATAATCCTCCCAATCAAGCTGCTGATCAGCCGCTCTTGGCCGAACAGTTAAGCGTTCAATTTGATTTTGTTGTTGAAGATTCCCTGTAGATGAGCGCTGCTGATGATTCCTAGTAAGAATGAAGCAACCGGACAGTACTTCTAATCTCTTCAGCGAAGGCGCTAGAGAAACATCCGATAACCACAAGGTCCAGGCTTCCAGTTTCCAGTTTCCAGTTGTGACGTGTATGCTGGAGCATTCCTCCGAGAACAAACATAAATCTTTACCAAGAATAAACACTGCGAACACCTAAACAATCAGCCTTATTTTGAATGCTTCTCAATAGTTCCCAAATTCTGTTCCTCTTTCCGAATGTTAGCTTATCGAGTGGTGGCTAATTTCGCGTGCGACAACCGAGCAAAATGCGCAGAGCTAGGGAAGAAACACAAATAAAACTCGCAGGTTTAAGATCATTATAGACAATACTCATAGCGCTTTACCCAAAAACGAAAACATTTCATAGATAATAAAGAGACCAGAAGCCACCAAACCAAGACAACTGAAACAGTTACCTACCATACTTTCCCCCGCTTGTTTCCCAAGAGACACAGTTTTCGTTCAGCAAAGTGAATGGCCTCGAATTCGAAATTCGATGGGCGATTAGGGTGAGTTTCTCATTAAGTTGAATCCCCTGTATTGAACCAAAGTGGAAACAAAATCAATCAACAAGTATGAAAATTGAGAGTTAAGCTAAATTTCTCAGCTTAGCTGTTGTTATCTATCGTGAATTAGGTGAATGATTTCTCTAGCTGTCTTGATTACCTCAAAAAATGAAGAAATTGGTGTTTCCTTGAATGAGTTTATTGGAAGAGTTCCTTCAAGAGCTTGGCCACTTTTTTACCAGGACAATGTGATCCACATTCTGAAACCATCAAAATATCTCTTAATTTTAAAGAAAACTAAGGTGTATGGTGTGCAAAAATAACAAGTTTCTTAGCAATGCGTGAAGATGATTGGTTAGTCACAGAACCCACCTTCTTTGAGGGAAAGGTATATTTATAGGAGAAATAATGATAAGAGAAATTATGTATGATGTAGAAACAGGAAAATGCAGTTGTGTATCACCAGTTGTGTTGTCAGCCAAGAAGCCGAACCATTAGGAACAAAGCAATCACATTTTCGGGCCGACATTGGAGTGCTCTTCAGCTGACAAATCAGGTGTGGGGTAACGGAACAATCTACTATCTAATGGGTTGTGATCTAAGTCGCTCAGCTTGAGGTTGCCATTAAGGGACTAGTAAAAAATGGCCAGAAAGACGGGCATATATTGACCAACGAAATTCACTGTCCTTTCTCACTGACACGGCAGGTTTTACGATGTTGCAAATGGAGATGAAGTAGGAAATTCATCAGGGAGCTCAGGAAACGAGGACCTCCAAGACAGACAAAATGTACAAAACCTACAGGCACACATAAATATTAGGAACGAGCGGATTGTAGAAATTCGACTTGTTGAAAAACGGTGGAACTGTGGGAAAAGACCCTAGAAATGCTATTTCCTATAGACCATCTTCATCCTGAGAAATAATTCATTTGATGTGGTAAACTAGGCAAAATGCAGAATCAGGTGAGCGGTTTGATACAGTGTAAACTGTTTCTAGATCGGAATGTTCTCCGGATGGTTGAATTGTTCGCTGGACTTAGCAAGTTTGATTCAAATGATTCGGTATTACTCGAGTTGTGCTTGGACGTACCCTCCTTCGCACGTTACAACAGCGTCGTGGCACCAACATGAGTCGTGTTGAAACGTGGGCACCACATGGAAACACAGAAGAATTCGGCCACTGAATGTGGGGTTTAAACAGGAGGAGCAGGATTGCGTTCAACGTAAACAAAAATACGAAACACTGAGTTGAACTAAACAAGGAGCGAGTTTCTGCTTGTTAGTAGCTGTAAGGGATAAGATTTTTAGTTCATGCCAATAAATATTACGCTGCGCATTTGATGAATAGACAAGAAGAATTAAAAAGTGGATTCTCATCAGGATCAATTCAGCGTCCATAATAATCGGGGTGGATACATTGTCCTGTTACATACTGAGAATGTTGTGCGGTAAAATGAAACTGCAATTGTGTCTACAGGATACATTTTGATCTCTTGGCGGGTAACGATGTTTGTCCTGTAAAGGACGTTTAAACAATTTGATACATCTGAAAGCAGGGCAAGGCGAATATCAGAAAATGAGGTAAGGTACAATCACCCGACTGCTTCAGTTCTTACAAACTAACTACCAAAATTTCTTGGAATGAAACTAATTACTCCGCTCTTTCGGATGAAAGTGATCACAAGGTAAGTGGCGAAAGAACGTCACTGCTGTACAAAATAAGTTTAAAAAACAGTTTGAGCAGGTGTTAGCCCAATATTTCCCCGGCAAACCAACTATGGATATGAAGACGATACCCGTAGTATTGGCTAGTTTTTCTAATACATCCTATGGTGGGTGATGTACAAACTGAAAGGAAGGCTCAGATTATTGGGGTAAACAACCGTTATATAGTATACAGAGAGTGCGAGATAGCTAGGTGGTTAAGACGCAAATCCGGTGACCAATAATTCCGTGGTTCTAGGCCAGCTCTGGCTACCCGTCTGCTTCTGTCCGGGCTTGGTCGAAGGTATCCCAACCCCTTGCTTTTTCGGGTTGCTTGACAGCCATACACTACAAGAATGCCACAGTTTAATGACTGTTTCTATTATTACTTGTCATATAATCTAAAGATGGAAACTAATGATTGCTAGCATGGTCCTTTAGGCTGGAAAGAACGTATTTGTCAAGTTTGAACATTAACGGTTGCTAGCTATGCGGCTAGTATTTGCAGGTATACTCAACGGCAAAAAGTAAATTTGAGGTTTTTGAAAGCCATTTCCGAGTTTAACTGTTTTGGCTACCTGGGACTGGATGTCACTTTTGTTGTCAACCAAAAGTTTTGAGATTTGTGGGTATATGACACAATCCATAAAATCTCACCTCAAGGTCTAAAACCGTCAGTCCGCTTGTTGCTGTATGTTCCAGTACATGCAATAATTGGTGAACACCACTTAGTGTCAGAGGATTCAAGCCAAGCTGGAATAAAATAACAGTAGGAATACGTCGCTATGGTGACTCACAAAATGTTGGATCAGTGATTGCATCAGAGATTTATGGTGTTTGCGAATATAATGAAGTTTGTTGACAGTGTTGGTAGTTTGGCATTGAGAGCGATTACCAAACGGTGTCAACCAATGGGTATCACAACCAGCTGGCGTCTAAGTTGTATCATTCTTAAGTAGGGGTTCAACCGGGTACTGGCAATGTGGAATCCCTACAGTATATCAAAATATCAAATATAACAGTTTAGACATACACACCGAATAAGTTCGTGTGTGCTTGTTCTAAATGTCAAGCGCTCTCGAGGTGATTTGGGTGAAGCATGTCACTACTCGGTAACTTAACAGTAACCTAGAATTGACTAAAAAACACTTGGTTTGAAGACGCGATTAAATTTAAGCGGCACGACCTAATTTTTGTGCTGCATTTGGTCTTGCTTTTCTTGGTTCCTCAAATATCCTACGTGCGTTTATCCCACGTTTTTTTCAACGCTGATTTTTCCAAAATTACAATTTTTGGGAAGCATCCCTCGGGAAAGGATAGGCTCGTTTATTCTTTCGGATTAAGAAATCAATAGGACTGGGAGCTTTCAATACACTCCATCAATTTATCTAGGAGCTTTAGGCATGAAATCTAAATTCAGCAGAAATCCTAGGTGCTTCTGCACCTTGGAGTACCTAGACCAATTGACTAGATGCATTTTCCAAGATCGGAAAGTTGTTTACTTACAGTACTAGTCACTTAGTAATAAACATTAACGAAATGCACGAATAATCTGTAAGCGATGGTCAACCACCTACGCGTAAAACTTTTAGCGTTGAATTTTGCTGTAATCCTTTGGTCAAAGGTAGAACCGCCCGCAGTTCAATCCGATTTGACTTCAGGTCAAGCTCTTCTAATGACTTGTTCCGCGTCAGTCCTTCGCATAGCGCTTCTGTTCCACGTAGTGCGAAACCATTCCACGAGAGATCCAACAGATGCAACCCTTTGTTATACTGCATGGGACGATAAAACATGATGTGTTGTAATATACTTACATAAAGCTATTCATTACAAATGTGGCCATTATAAAAAATAATTGATGTCAGTTGCATGCTCTTTAAATGTCCACTTGTAAATGTATCGGTTTAACTTCTTACTGGAAGCTTCAGTAAGTTATGCGACAGTGTGTACTTCTGACACTTGTGAGCAGACCGAAGCCTTTCACGGAAAAAATATCTACGTCAAAATGGATAGGTTCTAGAAAGGGATGGTAGTTTTATCCTGATGGTGGTTTGCTGCTACCTTAAGCATTGATAAACTAGAATTAACTCATCTCTGATGACTAACATTTGAAGGGAATCAAAGTTAAAGGGCTATGCCACTTTGTCCACAAAAGGGTCCCCCGCAAAAAAGTCTAAAAGTGGCACTGGGATTCCAGTATTGTGTGCGTTCAGAAAACGTCGGAAACAAGTGTGTTGCCAAAAAGGCAACAAAGAGCATCCTAAGGTGCAGCAACAACGGGGAACAATAACACCCTTTTCGGCATTGGTCGCCAAAATAAAAATCTATGAGCAAGCCGTTTTCAATGGAAGAAATTAAGCCCGATATAGTGCTCACAAATTATGACGAGATTAAGTATGTTTTAATAATATATGCATAAAGATTTTTATCACTATCTTTTTATTCTGAGTTATTTGATAGAACGTAGATGGACTAGTTCGACGAAGTAGTAAATG